>WWET01001818.1:157287-171770 GCA_011038615.1 Limnodynastes dumerilii | reverse complement strand
ACATGTCATGTTTGTAATATTTCAGATAAAAAAAACCTGTAACAAAATAGGCCACATACATAATTCAGCAATATTGTATTCACATGGTTTTAGGTTAAAAAATCTAAAGCAAAACATGTTTGTAATATTTCAGATAAAAAAAACCTGTAACAAAATAGGCCACATACATAATTCAGCAATATTGTATTCACATGTCATTGTTTTAGGTTGTGAGGACCCAAATCACCATATGTGCTAATTCCATAGTTTACATGATTATGAGGCACAGAATTGTCCCCATTTTTCTTTAATATGCAAAAAGTAATACACCACTTTATATCATCATTCCACAAAGAGCAGTGATCCCAGAGGAGGGGAGGAAAAGGGAGTCATCCCATTTCCTCCCTCTCCCCCCTTCTTCATCTGACACCCTGGTTTAATCTCAAAATACACAACACCACCTGCATCAGGAGTCTGATTTATATAGCATGCCTTAAACATTATGCTTTTTTTTTTAAGTGACCAGTGGGAATTTTCTATTTTCCATTTTTTTTATTTAATTGAAAATGTTATCAGCAAAATCATTTAGACACTGCTTTTTTATTGCATTATAGCAGATTCCAAATATGTGTACACTGACCTGCATAAACATCAGTAATCCTAAAGCTGAGTTAGCACTGAAATTAGTTACACAAAGCTGAAAATAATTTGTATACATGGCATCTAATGTGGGTGATTGTTAACACTGTATTTTTCATGTACTGTTCAACACCCCCCAGACAACACTATTTAGAGAATACAATAAGGAGGGGAATAAAGTAAAGATGACCTACCTCATCTCTCTTGTGCAGCAACATTGTGTCATTTTAAATTAAATATATGTTGTAAAAAAAAAAATAAGACAGCAGCGTCTTTCAGGATTTTTACCTAAATTGATCACATGACAATGACATTTTCTGAATACAAAAATCCAAATACAAGTAAAAAGACAATCAGTGGTAGGCATTTCAAATTAATATATGACTTTGTATCTATGCAGATTTCACCTATACCTTCCTAGCACCTGCTCTAGATTAACTTATAAATTGATACGAGCAACCACCATTTTGTGTATGTTTGTTTGGAAACATGTCTGGGATAGCAGCTGAGAGGGTGGGGGGCTGTTTCAGAGATTTTGGAGACTTGGGGACCTTTGCTCTCAATTTAGAAATACATGACCTACATTTGACATACATATGACCCAAAGGTGGGTCTCTGAGGGCTAGATTTACTATGCTGTGGGAAATAAAACGTGAAGATGTTCTAACTCTCACTTTCCGATTACAAACAAGAAAATGTCAGCTATAACCTATCTAATAGTTGCCGACTCCCCCGGAATTCCGGGAGAGCCAGCAAATCTCCCACAAGGGACTTGAGGCTTGTGGTTTCCATGGGGTATATTTACTAAGGTCGATTCTGCTCAAAGCGCCAAAACTCCCGGGACTTTGCCAGCGATTATGCCGTATTCACTAAAGACAAAGTCCCAGGACTTTATTTTTGGGACGAGTTGCTTGTAGGTTTTCTGACTACAATTATGACGTCATAAACACTAGAGCGCTCACTAGAGCCCACTACTGTAAATGACGACATATTTTCTATAAAAGGGTGCCCTCTACTAACCAAATGGTCATTAGTAGCGGCGCCCAAGAGAAGACCGAGCCTGTCGTCGGGGCAAGTGCCAGAAGAGGCTGAAGAGCACAAGGAAGGACCGGAACATCTTCTGCAAGCAAGCGGACAAGATTCTTCAATCAACAGGAGAAGAATTACTTCAAAGAAAGAAAAAACTACAAGCATCTCGTCCCAAGAATGAGGACAGCTAAACGTGTTAGTGAATCCCACGATTTTAACTAAAAAAATCACAGTAAAATCACGGCAAGTCCGATCGATTTGAAATCGCTTGCAAAAAGCGACTTTTGTAAATATACCCCAATGAAACCATGGCCTCAAGTCCTGCCCCCCGCCTGGCAACAGTAGTTTACTAGTGTTGCTAGGGACATGGAGGGGCTTGATGACGCAAATTGCGTCATCATGCCCTACCCCCATCCCTATGAAACCCTGAGAGGGGTAACTGATAGTCAGGGGCGGTGCTTAATGACACGATTTGCATAAATCACACTGTTAAGCCCTGCCCCCTGCATGCTTCTATGGCTTCCTTTCGGTATCTCCCAGAGGGAAGCCTTTAAAAGTCGGCAACCCTGAGGTACAAGTGTGTGTGTGTGTGTGTGTGCCCCTGGAGTGCAGTGTTTGTGCAGGTATGTGTATGTATCTGGGTATTACTGTGTTTGTGTGTATGTGTATGTATGGAGTGTACTGTGCATGTGTGAGTGTGTAGGTGTATGTATGTAGTGCATTGTGTGTGTGTGTTTGGAGTGCACTGTGTGTGTGTGTGTGTGTGTGTGTATGTGTGTATGGAGTGTACTGTGATATGTGTGTGTATGGAGTGCATTGTGTGTGTGACTGTATGTATGTGTTTGGAGTGCACTGTGTATGTTTGTGTGTTAACATCCAACGGGCAGCACCCCGAGTATTTGTAGGTAAACTTTTAACTAGGTCCTATTGAAGATACCGAGAGTGTGGGATACCATATATACATACACATATATACATACATACACATACACACACACACACACACACACACTACCTGATGACACAGATGTAGGGTCCCATCTGCAGAAGTCAGGAGTCAGGACAACTGGAGCTTAAAGTAAACAGAGGATTTTCTGGCTCCGCCCCCAATCTGGACACTGGTCACATGATTCCATCCCATAGTCCTGCATTGTGTATTCCACCTTGGCTGCTGTGCAGAGGCTGTGTACCACTGAATGGTGGCCAAGCATAGGCTGATCTGTACTGACAACCGGGGCGGATTGGCAATAGGCCTTACTGGGAAGTTTCCCAGTAGGCTGGTACCCTCATGAGGCCGCACAGGGGCTGCCTGATCGGGACAGCACGTCATTTTTTTTTTTTAAGTTAGCAGATCAGCAGCTGCTTTGTCCCGTTCATTGGCTTAGTGCAGGTCCTGTACTGCAGAGGCCTCTCAGAAACACACTTCCCCTGAGAGGCCTCCGCAGTACAGGATCAGAATTGGGCCAATGAGGGAGACACAGCAGCTAATGAACGATCGGCACCTGCAGACTGCAGCCAGGAGACAGGAAAGGAGAAATCGTCTTACAGTTGCCAGGGGGCGGTCCCAGCCCTTGCTACAGAGACTCCCGAAATTCAGGCAGTTTTCCTGGTATCTCGGGAGAGCCGGCAAATCTCCTGCAAGGGACTTGAGGCTCATGGTTTCCATGAAACCACAGCCTCAAGTCCTGCCCCCCTGACTGGCAACAAGTTTACTAGTGTTGCTAGGGACAAGGAGGGACTTGATGACGCAAATTGTGTCATCAAGCACCGCCCCCATCCCTATGAATCCCCGAAAGGGGTAATTGATAGTCAGGGGTGGGGTTTAATGACACATTTTGCATAAATTAGGCTGTTAAGCCCCACCCCCTGCATGCTACTATGGCTTCCCTCCGGGATCCCCTGGAGGGAAGCCTTTAAAAGTTGGCAACCCTGAGGTACAAGTGTTTGTGTGCTCTGTGTGTACCTTGAGTGCAGTGTTTGTGTGTGTGTATGTCTGCCGACTCTACAGGGTTGCCAACTCTCCCGGAATATCCAAGAGACTCCCGAAATTTGGGCAGTTCTCCCGGTATCCCGGGAGAGCCAGCAAATCTCCCGCAAGTCCCGACCACCTAATAAACTCTATTGAAATCCCTAGAGTTACTAGGGATGGGCGGGACTTGATGATGTAATCAAACCCCACCTACCCCCTAGAACACTAGAGATCACAATAGTGATTGACAGGGGGCGGAGCTTAATGACACGATTTGCATAAATTGCATCATTAAGCTCTGCCCCTTGCATGCATCCCTGCAGGTATCTCCTGGTGGGAAATCTTAAAAAGTCGGCAACCCTGGTTTATGTGTATGTATCTGGGTTGCACTTTGTGTGTGTGTGTGTGTGTATGTGTGTATATCTGGGTTGCAATGTGTTTGTGTGTATGTGTATGTATGGAGTGTACAGTGCATGTTAGTGTATGTAGAGCGTTGTGTGTATGTGTGTGTGTGGAGTGCATTGTGTGTGTAAGTGTATCTGTGTGTTTGGAATTGTGTGTGTTTGTGTGTATTTGGAGTGCACTGTGTGTGTGTGTGTGTGTGTGTGTGTGTGTGTATGTATATGGGATAGTCGCCGGGGGAGGGGGGATGTCTGTCACAGGCCTGCACTGTTGCCTGCACTTTTTAAAGCTTCTCTCCGGGAGAACCTGGAGTGAAGCCATATATTTCTGCAAAAGGACGGGGCTTAATGACATGATTTATACAAATTGCATCATTAAGCCCCACCCCTGTCAATCACTCCTGTAATCTCTAGTGTTTTAGGGGATGGGCGGGGCTTGATAACCATCAAGCCCCGCATGAACCTAGTAACGCTAGGGATTACAGGAGTGATCGATTGCTGGTGGGGCTTGCAGGAGCTTTGCCGGATCTCCCGGGATACTGGGAGAACTGCCCAAATTTTGGGAGCCTCCTAGATACTCTGGGAGAGTCAGCAACCATGATTTATCTCTTCTTTTTTTTTCTTTTTTTCTTTTTATTAATTTTGAAACGCTGGCTGTCTTTATGGAAATAGTAGCGGAAGCCGGCACTATACCGCAGGGATTATGGCGTGCAATAGCAGGATTGTCACTAATTGACATCTGTGATCCACCTTTGAGCAGCTATACTATGCTGCTCATAGGCAGATCAGAAATGTCAATCAGTGACAATTAGAGAGCTAGAGAGATGGGGATGGGGGAGTTTAGAGGGAATACAGAGAGAGGGTGCTGGGATAGAGAAGGGATACAGGGACAGGGCAGTGACTGGGAAGAGGGATGGGGGAGATCAGAGGGAATGCAGAGAAAATGTGCTGGGATAGAGAAGGGATACAGGGATAGGAGAATCAAGAGAATATGAATGTATTTTGTGGATAGATAGTTATGTGTATTTGTGTGTGTGTGACAATAGTTATGTGTATTTGTGTGTGTGACAATAGATATGGGTATTTGTGTGTGTGTGACAATAGATATGTGTATTTGTGTGTATGTGACAGTAGTTATGTGTATTTGTGTGTGTGTGACAGTTATGTGCAGTTGTGGGATTGTGTGTGTGTCAGTGTCAGTCATGGTCTGTGCTTCTCTTCTGTATTGCAAAATGCAGGGGAATTGCTCTGTCCCAGGATTGCAGACCATATGCGACAGGAGAAGGAAATGAGTCCATCAAAATCCAGTGTAAGGTAGGTTCGTAGTTTAATTTATGTATATAATTTATGTATTTTGCATCACATTGTGAGTGTATATGTATATGTAATGCACTGTGTGTGTTTGTGTGTATAAGTATATGTATATGGAGTGCACTGTGTGTGTGTGTACATATGTATATGGAGTGCACTGTGAGTGTATATATCTATATGGGATGCACTGAGTGTGTGTGTGAGTGTATATGAATGTGGGGTGCCCTGTGTGTATGTATATGTATAAAGAGTGCACTGTGTGTGAGTATATGTATATGGAATGCACTTTGTGTGTATATGTATATGGAGTGCACTGTGAGTGTATATATCTATATAGGGTGCACCGTGTGTTTGTGTGTGTTTGTGTATGTGTATATGGAGTGCACTGTGTGTGTGTGTGTGTGTGTGTGTATATGTATATGGAGCATAGGCGTATCTATAATGGGTGCAGGATGTGCAGTGCACACAGGCCCCTCAGAAAAGGGGGCCCTGTTGCATGAATCCTGCACCCTGGGTTGGCAGGTAAAGTGGGGCCATTCAGCATCTATTTCTTCCCTCTAAGATCTTCCGGAGGTTTAGAAATAGATGCCAAATTAGTCCCCCTGTGGTGGGACTGTCCCAATTCGCGGGCCAAAAAAGGGGTGGGATTAACGGAACTGTAAGCCCCACCTCTTTTCAGCCCGCGAATCTCAGGTAAGGAAAGTGGGGGGACCCCATGTGCAAATCCTGCACAGGGGCCCCTGACTTCTTAAAACTCCCCTGATATAGAGTGCACTGTGTGTGTATGTGTATGGAGTGCACTGTGTTTATATATATCTATATGGGGTGGCTACGCTATTATATATTTAGAGCTGCCCCACTGGTGGTCTAGTGTGGCCCAGCTAGCAGTGACTGCCAGGCATAGGCTGTCCTACACTGACAGGTTGTCAGCGGGGATGGATTGGGAAAATAAAGTGGCCCTGGAAAAAAAATCTGGAAAAGGCCTCCTGTAGGCGAGACCAAATTAACTCTAGGAGGGGCTAACCAGAAAATAGGCAGGGCAAGCACAGTTATATTAGTCCCTTAGTCCCTGCCCTAAACTATAAATGTTTTGTTAAACATCCAACGGGCAGCACCCCGAGTATTTGTAGGTAAACTGTTAACTAGGTCGTGGTTTCCATGAAACCACAGCCTCAAATCCTGCCCCCCTGACTGGCAACAAGTTTACTAGTGTTGCTAGGGACAAGGAGGAACTTGATGACGCAAATTGTGTCATCAAGCACCACCCCCATCCCTATGAATCCCCGAAAGGGGTAATTGATAGTCAGGGGTGGGGTTTAATGACACAATTTGCATAAATTAGGCAGTTAAGCCCCACCCCCTGCATGCTTCTATGGCTTCCCTCTGGGATCCCCTGGAGGGAAGCCTTTAAAAGTTGGCAACCCTGAGGTACAAGTGTTTGTGTGCTCTGTGTGTACCTTGAGTGCAGTGTTTGTGTGTGTGTATGTCAGGGTTGCCGACTCTCCCGGAATATCCGGGAGACTCCCGAAACTCGGGCAGTTTTCCAGGTATCCTGGGAGAGCCAGCAAATCTCCCGCAAGTCCCAACCCTCTTCTAAACTCTATTGTTACTATGGATAGCTGGACTTGATGGTGTAATCAAACCCGCCCACCCCATAGAACACTAGAGATCACAATAGTGATTGACAGGGGGCGGGGCTTAATGACACGATTTGCATAAATTGCATCATTAAGCTCTGCCCCTTGCATGCATCCCTGCAGGTATCTCCTGGTGGGAAGTCTTAAAAAGTCGGCAACCCTGGTGTATGTGTATGTATCTGGGTTGCACTTTGTGTGTGTGTGTATATGTGTGTATCTGGGTTGCAATGTGTTTGTGTGTATGTATGGAGTGTACAGTGCATGTGGGTGTATGTAGTGCGTTGTGTGTATGTGTGTGTATGTAGCATACAGTGTTTGTGCGTGTGTGTGTATGGAGAGTACTGTGTATGTGTGTGTGTGTGTGTGGAGTGCATTGTGTGTGTGAGTGTATCTGTGTGTTTGGAGTTGTGTGTGTGTTTGTGTGTATTTGGAGTGCACTGTGTGTGTGTGTGTGTGTGTGAGTGTATGTATATGGGATAGCCGCCGGGGGAGGGGGGATGTCTGTCACAGGCCTGCATTGTTGCCTGCACTATTTAAAGCTTCCCTCCGGGAGAACCTGGAGTGAAGCCATATATTTCTGCAAAAGGACGGGGCTTAATGACATGATTTATACAAATTGCATCATTAAGCCCCACCCCTGTCAATCACTCCTGTAATCTCTAGTGTTTTAGGGGATGGGCGGGGCTTGATAACCATCAAGCCCCGCATGAACCTAGTAACGCTAGGGATTACAGGAGTGATCGATTGCTGGTGGGGCTTGCAGGAGCTTTGCCGGCTCTCCCGGGATACCGGGAGAACTGCTCAAATTTTGGGAGCCTCCTAGATACTCCGGGAGAGTCAGCAACCATAATTTATCTTTTTTTTTTTATTTTATTTTTTTTATTAATTTTGAAATGCTGGCTGTCTTTATGGAAATAGTAGCGGAAGCCAGCACTATACCGCAGGGATTATGGCGTGCAATAGCAGGATTGTCACTGATTGACGTCTGTGATCCACCTTTGAGCAGCTATATTATGCTGCTCATAGGCAGATCAGAAATGTCCATCAGTGACAATTAGAGAGCTAGAGAGATGGGGATGGGGAAGTTTAGAGGGAATACAGAGAGAGGGTGCTGGGATAGAGAAGGGATACAGGGACAGGGCAGTGACTGGGAAGAGGGATGGGGGAGATCAGAGGGAATGCAGAGAAAAGGTGCTGGGATAAAGAAGGGATACAGGGATAGGAGAATCAAGAGAATATGAATGTATTTTGTGGATAGATAGTTATGTGTATTTGTGTGTGTGTGACAATAGTTATGTGTATTTGTGTGTGTGACATTAGATATGGGTATTTGTGTGTGTGACAATAGATATGTGTATTTGTGTGTGTGTAACAGTAGTTATGTATATTTGTGTGTGTGACAGTTATGTGTAGTTGTGGGAGTGTGTGTGTCAGTGTCAGTCATGGTCTGTGCTTCTCTTCTATATTGCAAAATGCAGGGGAATTGCGCTGTCCCAGGATTGCAGACCATATGCGACAGGAGAAGGAAATGAGTCCATCAAAATCCAGTGTAAGGTAGGTTCTTAGTTTAATTTATGTATATAATTCATGTATTTTGCATCACATTGTGTGTGTGTATATGTATATGTAATGCACTGTGTGTGTGTTTGTGTGTATAAGTATATGGAGTGCACTGTGTGTGTGTACATATGTATATGGAGTGCACTGAGTGTGTGTGTGTGAGTGTATATGTATGTGGGGTGCCCTGTGTGTATGTATATGTATATAGAGTGCACTGTGTGTGGGTATATGGATATGGAATGCACTGTGTGTGTGTATATGTATATGGAGTGCACTGTGAGTGTATATATCTATATGGGGTGCACTGAGTGTGTTTGTGTGTGTTTGTGTATGTGTATATGGAGTGCACTGTGTGTGTGTTTGTGTGTATATGTATATGGAGCATAGGCGTATCTATAATGGGTGCAGGATGTGCAGTACACACAGGCCCCTCAGAACAGGGGGCCCTGTTGCATGTATCCTGCACCCTGGGTTGGCAGGGAAAGTGGGGCCACTCAACATCTATTTCTTCCCTCTAAGATCTTCCGGAGGCTTAGAAATAGATGCCAAATTAGTCCCCCTGTGGTGGGACTGTCCCAATTCGCGGGCCAAAAAAGGGGCGGGATTAACAGAACTGTAAGTGTGTGTGTATGTGTATATGTATACGGAGTGCACTGTGTTTGTGTGTGTGTATCTATATGGGATGCACTGTGTGTGTGAAAGAGATATATTATAGAAGAAACTAGTAAGCGCTATATTAGACACCAAATATAAAATGCAGTGCACAAATGTAATAATCAAAGTTGCCTCAGTTATTATAATATGATAATATCTCTTTATTAAATTAAATCATAGAACCATAAAACATATACATTCATAAAACATCGACAGTCCTGTGCTATATAGAAACACTCAATTTGTAGAAGAAAAGACAAACAGTAGAAGGATAAACTCATACAATGCTCCAGTTAAGGTGGTCTCACATATATGGTATACACTCACTGGTATCCCACACTCTCGGTACTTCCAATAAAATACTTAGTTAACAGTTTACCTACAAATACTTGGGGTGATGTTTAATAATTTATAGTTTAGAGCAGGGACTAAGGGGAGGATCCAGAGCTACACCCGCCGTAGCGGGCGTAGGCGTAAGATCGGCAATGCCCGATCGTGGATCGGGCGTCTGTAGCACCAGCGTAGTAACGCTGGAGGGGGCGTCCCCCAGCGTTACTAGGCTGAGGTTAGTGCAGGGAGGCGGGGGAGGGAGGGTAATGAGGCTGGGAGGGTGGCGTTATCGTACTAACGCCGCCGTCCCAGCGTATTTACACTCCCTTACGCCCGCTGAAGTTAGGGTAGCCTTCAGCCAACATAAGGGAGTGTAAATACGATAGGGCAGGGGGAGTGTCACGTTGTAACGCTGAGCGTTAGTACACTGAGCGCTACGTCGTAGGCCTGGATCAGGCCCTAAGGGACTAATATAACTGTGCTTGCCCTGCCTACTTTCTTGTTAGCCCCTCCTAGAGTTTATTTTGTCCCGCCCACAGAAGGCCTATTCCAGATTTCTTTTCCAGGACCGCTTTATTTTCCCAATCCACCCATGCCCGGAGGGAAGCTTTTAAAAGTCGGCAACCCTGATCTATCTATCTATCTATCTATCTATCTATCTATCTATCTATTTTTATATATAGTTTTAAGAGAGATTTTCATCATAATGATATTTGTATTTATTTTTGTTGCATAAGTAAAAGCACATACGTAAATCAGTGCATATTAGTCATTTATTCACTGTTAGGAATGTATGCCACTTTAATCAAGATTTAAAATATTCAATAACTAGGTACTGTCATATGATCAAAATGTTATTAAAATGTTATTGTACTTTAGCTTCCTGAGTTAATGTACTGTTCTTTGTTTCTTTAGTCTACCACAAATGTGGTTCTGGGAAAAAAAATGACTACACCTCCTTTTTAAGCAAATATTCAGTCATTTAGAGGGAACATATGTTCAGCTGGTGCAGGGCTGATTATTTCCATTAACTGCAGATTGGGTAGAAGTGAAATGGTTTACAGGCTCCATTTAAAGTTCAGTATCCTTAATATTTACATGAGAAAAATCCAAAGCAGGCCAGGCACATAAAGTTTATTGTACTGCTATTTATGTAGCACTCGCATCATTAATCCAATCTAAACAGCTGGTGACATGTTGAAACAGAAAGAGAAGCATCTTTTCTTGAAGCTGGAGTAGGGTCATCATAAAGAATCTGTGTGTGATTAAAGACAAAGCATTAAATATTAACAACCTACATATGTATATTTAATAGCTCCCTGTCTGAGCAACATTACTTGTGACAGTGAGCAAAAATGATAACAGTTACTGTCGGTTGGTTCATTGATTTTTTCAGGGTGAATAATTTTTGCAGTAGATTGGTCTTCCACGGTGCTCATTTTGTATGAAAAAGCTATTGGCACCCATTATTCCAAATTGTTATAAATCCTTTTGTTAACCAACAAAGTTATAAATAAGACTGCACCCACATCTACTGTATATATCCTCATTTATCTCAAGCTATATACCAGTACAGGGATGCAGATGCCAGTTAGGAAGGCCCTATTTCGACACTGATACAGCTGACAGCTAAATTGTGGCAAAATTATTTATATAGCAATTTTCACTATTGGGTAAGGGTACTTATATCAAAAGGCGTTGCGAGTTCCCGCAATGATGTTTCAAAGTTGCTTTTCGGGAGTCCCTATTTTAAATGTGATAATTTACTATTTTTTTTATGAATCGGTTAGTATGCGAGTATACTCACCCATTCATTTTAGGAAGGTGAGTAACCCTCTCCGGGGACTTAGTGTTAGGCTGCCGTGGAGGAAGAGACATAGGGTTAGGCTGAGAAGGGGGAGACTTAGGGTTAGGCTGCAAGGAGGGGACTTAGGGTTAGGCTGCTGGGGGGTGAGGTTAAGGTTAGGGAGTGGGGTTGCTTACCATTATGAGCACCATGTTCGGTGCTCCAGGGATCGATTGCTATGCTTCATAAAGGCATAAGCATTCGATATCCCAGCCAGTTTGGAATTGGCTGAGAGCGAACGGTCCTACTGAAATAGGGCCGTTTGCTACGGGGATCCACACTCATCAAAAGGCTGATCTCTATAGCAAAATGGTCACTCCCAACACCGTGCAGAGAACAGGGATGGGGTGCGGCGGCCTGCCTTATAGAAGGGGAAGGTTCGGTTGCAGGACATATACAATTAGGGTTAGGCTGCGGAACATTTAGGGTTAAAGTTATGGTTAAGCTGTGGGACATGGAGGGTTAATGTTGGGCTGTGGATTATGGAGTATTAAAGTTAGGTTAATTTACAAACAGTGAAGTCCAGAGGTGACTTCAAAAAAGGGGCCACTTTTATAATGTGCACACCGTAACTAAAATGTAACATTTATAAGTATCATTAAAAAGATATGTTATTAGACCAGCGAAAAAATATTGACAAAAATGTGACTATTGTGACCATTCAATTGGTAATCAATAATCCCACGGATACCTTGCACAACACACAACTGCTGCAACACCAGAAAAATATGAGTTACTATAATTGTAGTCCCATCCATGCTAAAGGACACTCTGCTTCTAAAGCTTCCACTGATAATTCACCTCTTGTGTAATTTGCAACAATTGTTGCAACATATAGGTTTAACACTGTGAAAATAGAAACTTTAGGCCTGATCCAGTGCTACGATTTTAAGCCGACCTTACGCTGCTGGCTGGCGTAGTAACGCCGGCCAGCGTAGGCCTGGATCAGGCCCAAAGCCCCAAAGCTCTACTATAATACAATAAAATTTGTAGGAAAGTTCTATGTCGTATGATGGGGCTTTATAGAAACCTGTTAATAAATGAATGAATGAATGAATAAATAAATAAATACTTTTACCCTATTAAAGTTAAAAAGTCTATGATAATGCCTCCAGTTCATTATTTGCTTCCATTGCTTATTTTGCCTGACTGTAATACCAGGAAATCACCTGACTGGGCTGCGGTAATTGTTATGGTACTAAGTACTTTGGGATTCATTTGTGTTACAACTGAAATTTTTAAGGTAGCTGTTAGAACAGATTACCTTTAACAATGGATAGTAGGGATCACCCTAATTTATCTAACCCAGTGGTTCCCAAAATGTGCTCCATGGCACCCTAGGGTGCCTCATCTTACTCAGAGGGGTGCCACAGATCAAGGGCTGCAGGAAGTTGGGAGTTAGGCTGTGCTATGACTAAAGGTACCATAGCATCATTTGCCAGTAAATCTGTGAGCCACAAGAAGATGGAGAAGTCAAATGCCAGCTGGAAGAAAGAAGAGCAAGACACAGAAACATTTATTTGGAGGGAGGTGGGGACCTGGAGTGACACAGTTGGGGGCCTGGAGAGATGGAAGAAGAGATCTGGAAAAATGAAGGAACACCTTGGAGAGACGAAGAAACGGCCTTTGAGAGATGAAGGAGGGGTAATATATATCTCATACTTTATAACTTCTAATAAAGCCTCGAGTCAGGTGTCTTCAGAGCTTGACATATACCGGTCACCAGGACGGTTAGAATTTGAGAAATGGTGACCAGATTACAGTGCAGGAGAAACTGCCGGTGAGTTCACATGCAGCCTCCTCCACTAGTTAGAGTTTTGGGATTGTTATGTTTAATCTTTAATTGCATTTTCTTTTTCCAGACGGTGCCTGGTTGGGCAGTAGCAGTGAGAGGTCAGCAAAAAGTTGCGTTGGGGCATTGGGGGAATTTGGAGGAAAAGGGGGGAACTGGTCTGGCAACAAACACAACCAGGGATAAATGTGAGGACATCATACCCTAGCGGTTGGGTCCTTAGGAACTGCCACCATCCAGGTGCTGGGGTGTGCAGTTATGAACGGATTTGATTGTTCTTAGTGTTCTTGCTGAAATACTGGTTTCGAGGGGACACCAAGGTCAAAAGAGTTGACCTATGGGGGTTTGTTGAGGAGTCCTGAACCCCCTATCTGCTATTTGGGCCAAATATTCACTCCTGAATGACATATTAATATAGTCATCAATTTTAATTTGGCCAAATTTAATAAACCATGTTCCCTTTTTAATCATAGCAAATGTCTCTGTGTCATTATTTCGTTAAGGTGTGCCTGGCTGGATGATGCGTGAGTGGGCGCTCTGCCATTTGCCGTTTATAAATTGTTTTAACTAATGGCTAGGTATTTCTTTTGGCTTAGGGGCACATTGAAAAAATAATTGAGGCTATGGCGTGCTTTATACTGACAAAGTTGGAGAACCACTGATGAAGATTCTAGGAACAGATATTCACTTTATAATAATGATATTGACACAGGACTAGTTGACAACTTTAAGGGCTTTGGTACACAAGTGGTTTCTTTTAAGTGGTATGCTTAATTTTACACAGTGGCGGGCTGGGCGGGGTGCAGAGGGGCACCGCTTTTTGGTGCTTTCGGGTCAGTCCCCGGTGGTCTAGTGAGGCCACATAATCTGCGGCACATATACTGCACAGCCATGGACTACGTGGCTGGATCATGCAGTGCACGGCTGACGGGTGATTTTTGCTATCAGCCACCGCTGTAGTTACACAGAGCAGCTGCAGGGGTTTGCAATCAGCTGCTCTGTGTTCTGCCCGGCAGCTGATAGCAGAGACTTCCTGCGTGCAAAGGAACTAGCGTCACCAGGAAGGAGAGACAGTGTGCCGCGGAGGAAGTGAAGACATCGAAGGTAAGTAAAGCTGCGAGGATATACTAAAGGGCGGGGTATCACTGGAAAGAAAAGGGAGGCTGGAGAGACACAATGGGGGAGGGCTATTGATATGATACTGTGTGGGGCTAGTGAAATAATACTGTGAGGGTTAGTGACATGATGGTAGATACTGTAGGGTTGGAGGCACATGATGTAGATACTGGGGGGCTGGTGACATGATGGTGGTTACAAGGGGTTTGATAACATAATG
>WWET01001818.1:138240-150487 GCA_011038615.1 Limnodynastes dumerilii | reverse complement strand
GGAAAAATTATGTGTACGTAATAGGGGTGCGAGTGAAATGAATAAAGGTGTTGTATGATTGAAGGTGACTGTAGTTAAATGGTGTTAAGCACTAGAAAAAAGAAAAAAGAAAAAGGAAAAAAGAAAAAAGAAGAAAAATATAAATAAATATGAAAAAATGTGAAAAAAACCCAGACCAACTACAGGCCTGATTCGTGAATTATGACACCATCCGTTACAGATGGTAGTGACAACATATAAAATAGAGAATATGAATTTTGACACCATCCATTACAGATGGTAGTGATAGCATATAAAATAGAAAATATGAAAGTGATGAGGGATAAATATCATTGTACATAATATTAAGTGTTACATAATGTGAATAATATTGAAGTGCAATGTGATCCCATGTAGGGTCGTAGTATAGCAACTAAAAATTTAAAGCAAAAATATTATATAAATTATAGAAACATAGAATAATTAGCACTTTCATTTAACCCATTGGGAGAAAGAGAACCCATTAGAAAAATTAACCTTGCTTCTGTTTGCAATAGAAGTTTCTCCCAATCTCCTCCTCGAATATGCTTATCCACTTTAAGAAGAGCAAATGCTTTCAAAGCCTTATGGTTGCAATCATGTACTCTGAGGAAATGTTTAGCAACTGGGGTCAAGATCTTAAAATTGGTCTTGTCTGCCACAGCATTTTTGATAGATCTTATGTGTTCAAGGATACGTTCTTTAAGTTTGCGTTTCGTTTTGCCTACATATAGGTAATCGCATGGGCATTTAAGACAATAGATTACCCCTTGTGTATCACAATTAATAAAATTGTTTATTTCCCATTGTTTGCCATATTTGTCAACATAATTTTTACATGGCATCATGTTTGGACATGCCTTGCAACGACCACAGCTAAAAAAGCCCTTGGATGTGATTTTGTATTTGGGTCTAGAAGAATAATGGCTTTTGACCAAATGGTTCCGTAAATTAGGGGACTTTCTCCAACTCATGTTGATAGAATCACCGACAACTTCATTGAAAGCAGGATCTGTTTTAAGAATATGGAGATGCTTATTGAGAATGCATCGTATTGTATTAGCTTCATTACAATAAGTACCTACCATTCTTATGATGTTTTGTTTTGAAGTATTAGGAGGATCTCCTGCAGGGTGAATCAAGATCTCTATTCAAAAGACGACTTTCCTGATAGGATTGTTTAATGATTTTAGACTTATAGCCTCTTTGTGTTGGTCTCTGCTTGAGCTCTCTCGCTCTTCGATTGAATACAGCATTGTCTGAGATATTACTTCGAAGGCGCCTATATTCACCCTTGGGGATCCCTCTGATTGTGGATTTGGGGTGGGAACTGGTATAATGAAGGAGGCTATTCATAGCCGTTTCCTTCCTGAAAATATCCGTGACAACAGATCCATCTTTCTTTTTATTTATTGTCAGGTCTAGATAGTTGATGGACTCTTGACTCATAGTTAATGTGAGTCTAAGATTAATGGTATTACAATTAAGTAAGTCCACGAATGTTTTTAGATCTCTCTCAGTACCATCCCAGAAAAAAAGTATATAGTCGATATACCGAGCCCAAATCAAAATATGGTCGGCATATCGATCGTAGGCCTCTTGGAATACCACCTCACGCTCCCACCAGCCCAGATATAAATTGGCATAGGTGGGAGCGCAGGTGGTACCCATGGCTGTCCCACGGAGCTGAAGAAACAGCTGGTCATTAAAGAGGAAAAAATTGTTCTTCAAGGCAAAATTTTAAAGTTTTATGAGGAAGTCATTGAAGGGTGAAGCTGCCATAGTGTCTAAAAAATATTTAGTAGCCTGTATACCAGCATCATGACTGATGCTGGTGTACAGGGACTCAACGTCCAAAGGAACCAGCCATGTGTTGATGGGAATTTTTACATCATAGATTTTAGATAGAATATCCATGGTATCTCTAGTATACGATGGTAGACTGGTAACATGATGTCTCAAATGTTTATCTAAAAAGACACTGGCAGCTTCAGTAATACAACCGTTCCCAGATATAATGGGTCTCCCCGGTGGATCTATCCTATGCTTGTGCACTTTAGGTAGCATGTAGAAAGTAGCAATTCGGGGGTTATCAACCCAGAGGAAATCAAAATCAGCTTTAGTAATGGTATTGTTAGTTTTAGCATTGATTAGAAGATTTTGATACGATTGGAGACAATTATTTAATGGGCTAAAAAGTAGTCTTTTATAACATTGTGTATCACCCAGTTGTCGATGGGCTTCTCTGATATACTTATCCTTTGGCCAAAGGACCACATTACCCCCCTTGTCTGACTGCTTAATAATCACATCATCCCAAAGTTTAATCTCATTAATAGCCTGATGTTCATCCTTAGTAATGTTATGTTGAAGGGGTATTGGTTTAATTTTTAGTGAATCTAAATCTTTAGAAACAAGGTCAATAAAAACCTTTGCTGAAGGATGCATATTTACATCAGGGTAGTAAGTAGATTTTTTCTTTAGTACAATTTTTTGCTCATCAGAGCCTATCATGGCTCCTGTTTCTTGATTAAGTTCTATAAGGGTATTAAGAGCTTCTAGATCTTCAGGCTGGGATAAATTAATTGTTGCTAACGGGGGGGATGGGAGATGTTGAGAGGAAGACGGTGCTTCAGAAGCATGAGAGCTAAACATTTTATGTAATATTAATTTACGCACAAATAAGTATAGGTCTCGTTCCCATTCAAACCTATCAAAACCTTTTGTGGGGGAAAAAGATAAACCCTTTTGAAGAACATTAGTCTGAGAATTGGTTAAAATGTGATTACTTAGATTAATCACTTGTAAATTATCGGTGTTAGTATTGTCAGATATTATTCCTTCACTGGCCTTTGCGATATTTTTCTCAATTGCATGTTGGAAACCAGATATGGCTTCCTGGCAAACTTTTGTTTGTGTTTTTGTTTTGATTTTATTACCTCTCCGCGTTTTGCAGTATTTCCTGGAGGATTTGCGTTGTTGATTGAACTTATTCCTAAAAAATCACTCCTATCTTGTGAGCTAGCTATATTCTCAGAACCACCAGCTTGGGTATCGATAGATTCCTCATTTTCTGATGATTCAACCTCAGATGTTGTATATCCTGTAGCACTAAACCTCCTTCTCCTCCGTGAATATTGTTGTTTATTTTTCCAGGTATATACTTTATTCCGTACATAATCAATACGATCCCTTTGGAATTTAGATTTTTTCACATCTATAATTTGTAACTCAAAATCAGTGATTTCTTGTTTCAGTCTTTCGTAAGCTGATTGAAAATCTTGTAAATTCTCAAATTTCTTAAGGGAATCTCCCAAAGTGTTAATTTCTTCCTCATATTTAGTAAGAATAAGTTCATCCTGTTTTGCCAGGATGTGTATAAGTTCAAATGCACATTTAGTTAAGCTGTTCTCCCATTCGGTTTTTAAATTGTCTGATGCCAGTTCATAGCCAGGGAAAAGGTTTATTCTAAGTCCCCTAGGTATCATTTTTTGTTTAATATAATTATGAAAAGTGGATAAATTCCAAGATGTCTTAGTGTGTTTAGTTAATACTTTTTGAAGTTCCCAAAGTTCGTTCTCCCAATCTTCTACATTATCAACATTAGCAGTATTATCAAGAAACATGTTGTGAGTATCCTCCTTTAGTTTCCTATGTCTAGCAGTTAATTCATGCGAAATGCTAAAAGTTGCCATGGTTACCACAGTCACTGGAATAAAAAATTTTTTTAGAATCTCTTTAGATTTCAATTCAAATTACAAAAAACAGCCACAGGCAAAAAATGTAAAAATATATATATATATTAACAATGACCAGTGTGTAAGCACGTGCAGGTCCCTGTAAAAAGGGGATTCACAGAGAATAGGTTCCCCATATAAGAATATGAGTAAATTAAAGGTTGCAATCGGTTCCCAAATCGCAGGACATGCGGAACCTGGTTACATGTGGGACCGCACAATGCAATACACCGGGGACAATTAATGGTGGTAACCACCAAACCCTCTTTATGTGTTAGTTACTTGTTGGATAAAGATTTAGATGTGAAATGATTCAAATATTAACATGATACATATCTCTAAATAGAGAATATAGTCTAACATCTAGCGAAAATTAACCACATATGTATAAACATGAGGGGTGCTGCCACATGGGTCCTAATACATAGATATATATAAAGAGAACAAAGTTGGACCAATTTAGGGCGCACTAGGGCGCCGTCAAGATGAGCGTCGCTGGGCAACATAGATGACTACAGAACTGTGAGTATCATAAATATTTTGGACATTGCTGGTTAAAATGTAAAAAATGCAATTTATATGTTGTTTTGTATTTTTAAAATTAAGGGATTTTATTGCAAGTATTTCAAACGGCACATATGTTTATAAAGGACATATTATTAGCGTCCCCCATCGTTACTACGCTGCAGTTAGTGCAGGTAGGCGGGTGGAGGGAGGGTAATGAGGCTGGGAGGGCGGCGTTTGCGTTGCAACGCCGCCATCATAGCGTATTAGCACTCACTTACGCCGGCTGAAGTTAGGGTAGCCTTCAGCCGGTGTAAGCGAGTGTTAATACGGTAGGACAAGGGGGAGTGTTGGGGGTGTGCTGCGATGTTACGCTGAGCATTAGATCTCTCAGTGTAACATCGTAGCTCTGGATCAGGCCCTTTAAATCTTTGATTATTTTCTTTATCATAACCAGTGTTGCTCTTACACACCAAACTCTTTTTGCTTTAGAGGTAGTGGCCCTCTAGGTGTGTTGTTAGCAGCAGCAGTTTTCTAAAGCACAGGAAGTTCATTGTACATTTTTCAAATTTACAGCAGGCATGTTGCTAAACGACATTCAGGGTTGTAGAAATGATTGTAATCAGTATTAGGTCACATTGCTGTGACCTTGGGGTGACTCATTTAGCACTATGGTACTGCCTGCTATTTAGCGCTACAGTGCTGAATGAGTTACTCCAAGTTCACAGCATATGAACCACATTCAGCACTACAGCACTGCATGACATTTTGCATCAGGGATGCCTGCTGTGCAGGTGTCAATGTGTCGGCTTGGAGAGGGTATTCTTTTTGCCAACACAAGATTGAATTACAAGATGGAGGAGGCTTTGGTTATTGTTAAAGCATAAAGATCCATTGGATATTCAGAAAAACTAGAGCAAATGAGGGGTCAAGAAGTTTTATTTTACTAAAGGTATTTAAGCATTAAACTCTGTTTGTGTTTTTATTAACATTTTTCTTTGCTTCCCTACAGGTACCAGCGAGCTCTGGATCCAGTTCATGCTGACACTTGTGGTTTTTACAAGTGCCACAATGCCCTGGCAGCACTTTTAGGCACTATGCCATGCTGGCACAAAGGCAAAATTACATTATTTTCAATACACATTACCCCCCAACCCACAGCCCACTGATGCTATTGGTATTAGGGCAGGTTGTGACTAGTAAAGAGGACCACGTTGTTTTTTGCAGGTCTGAACCCCCTGGGTGAACCTGTCCTGGTGCTAATTGGCCTGTGAGTGTTGGGAATCATGGTGTGGGGCCCCATGCTGTGGTTACGCCCTCTATGGTTCCAGCAGCCCATTATGGTAACCAGTAAAACTGAGGGGACCTGATAGTGGTCCAGATGTATGTATGTATGTATGTATGTATGTATGTATGTATGTATGTATGTATGTTAGAGAAGTAACTAGTGCGTTTTATAGGGCACGTGCCTAGGTGCCATAACTACATTTTTAGTATTTAAAAAAAAACAAAAAACTGGTTGGAGGCACATTTTTTTCATTTGCATGGTGCTCCATCAACCCTAGTTACACCACTGGTATGTATGTGTGTATGTATATATATATATTTATTTAAAAGGTTTTTTAGAGCAGTTTATGTTCATAGACAGTGCTGTAGCATTGTCAACTTTAGTAACTCCTGTCAGTTCAGTTCATTATTTAACTTTTATTTACTTTTCTGCTGCTGTCAGCATATAGGACCGGATCCACACGTAGTAACGATAGCCCACTTACACACGCAAGGTGCGTAAATGGGATGAATAGACTGGAGGGCGCACGCAAGGTGTGTAAGTGGGCTGAATAGACTGGAGGGCGCATGCAAGGTGTGTAAGTGGGCTGAATAGAATGGAGGGCGCACGCAAGGTGTGTAAGTGGGCTGAATAGAATCGAGGGTGCATGCAAGGTGTGTAAGTGGGCTGAATAGAATCGAGGGTGCATGCAAGGTGTGTAAGTGGGCTGAATAGAATCGAGGGTGCATGCAAGGTGTGTAAGTGGGCTGAATAGAATCGAGGGTGCATGCAAGGTGTGTAAGTGGGCTGAATAGAATCGAGGGTGCATGCAAGGTGTGTAAGTGGGCTGAATAGAATCGAGGGTGCATGCAAGGTGTGTAAGTGGGCTGAATAGAATGGAGGGCGCATGCAGGGTGTGTAAGTGGGCTGAATAGAATCGAGGGTGCATGCAAGGTGTGTAAGTGGGCTGAATAGAATCGAGGGTGCATGCAAGGTGTGTAAGTGGGCTGAATAGAATCGAGGGTGCATGCAAGGTGTGTAAGTGGGCTGAATAGAATCGAGGGTGCATGCAAGGTGTGTAAGTGGGCTGAATAGAATCGAGGGTGCATGCAAGGTGTGTAAGTGGGCTGAATAGAATCGAGGGTGCATGCAAGGTGTGTAAGTGGGCTGAATAGAATGGAGGGCGCATGCAGGGTGTGTAAGTGGGCTGAATAGAATCGAGGGTGCATGCAAGGTGTGTAAGTGGGCTGAATAGAATCGAGGGTGCATGCAAGGTGTGTAAGTGGGCTGAATAGAATCGAGGGTGCATGCAAGGTGTGTAAGTGGGCTGAATAGAATCGAGGGTGCATGCAAGGTGTGTAAGTGGGCTGAATAGAATCGAGGGTGCATGCAAGGTGTGTAAGTGGGCTGAATAGAATCGAGGGTGCATGCAAGGTGTGTAAGTGGGCTGAATAGAATGGAGGGCGCATGCAGGGTGTGTAAGTGGGCTGAATAGAATCGAGGGTGCATGCAAGGTGTGTAAGTGGGCTGAATAGAATCGAGGGTGCATGCAAGGTGTGTAAGTGGGCTGAATAGAATCGAGGGTGCATGCAAGGTGTGTAAGTGGGCTGAATAGAATCGAGGGTGCATGCAAGGTGTGTAAGTGGGCTGAATAGAATCGAGGGTGCATGCAAGGTGTGTAAGTGGGCTGAATAGAATCGAGGGTGCATGCAAGGTGTGTAAGTGGGCTGAATAGAATGGAGGGCGCATGCAGGGTGTGTAAGTGGGCTGAATAGAATCGAGGGTGCATGCAAGGTGTGTAAGTGGGCTGAATAGAATCGAGGGTGCATGCAAGGTGTGTAAGTGGGCTGAATAGAATCGAGGGTGCATGCAAGGTGTGTAAGTGGGCTGAATAGAATCGAGGGTGCATGCAAGGTGTGTAAGTGGGCTGAATAGAATCGAGGGTGCATGCAAGGTGTGTAAGTGGGCTGAATAGAATCGAGGGTGCATGCAAGGTGTGTAAGTGGGCTGAATAGAATGGAGGGCGCATGCAGGGTGTGTAAGTGGGCTGAATAGAATGGAGGGCGCATGCAAGGTGTGTAAGAGTGCTGAATAGAATGGAGGGTGCACACAAGGTGTGTAAGTGGACTGAATAGAATGGAGGGCGCATGCAAGGTATGTAAGTGGGCTGAATAGAATGGAAGGCGCATGCAAGGTGTGTAAGTGGGCTGAATAGAATGGAGGGCGCATGTGCCATACAGATGTTTCATTCGTTTTACTAACATAACAACCATGATATGGAAATTTGTGCTAAGATGGGCGGGGCGGGGGGAAGCATGCAAAGTTTACAATGTGGGTGTCACCACCCCCTTACAAGCACCCCACACTATGTCTGACCGCTGATCCGCAAGTGCGACTTAAGTCTGCCTTATGATAGTGTATGCAAGATATTTTCAGTTAAAACACCTTGCCAAGAAAACATCAATTGATTGGCCTGTCCTTTTTTTCTTTTTTAAATCCGTCAAATGTGTTCCCTGCTTTACTCTCTGCTTTGTATAAATGATTCCTCTGCCTGTCTACACATCTCCAGTAAGGTAACAAATACTGACTGACTGAACAAAACTTTACTACACAAAATCTGGCAGTGAGAACGTTTCCATGTCTCCTGTTTGGCTTTTGTGTAGATTTACAGACTTGCAAATTAGACTTTTTTTTTGCAATGTGACTGCACTCCAAAGAAATCCTGGCACACAAAACAGAGAATTATCTGTTTCCTTGAATATGAAATTATATTAAATGCCTGTTTTTTTAATCACAAGCAATGCAAAAACACCTTGTATTTAGCCATATGAATGAAATAAAGCTCATGTTAATATACTTAGCTGCTGGAATCTGGTTACAGCCCTGGCTTGTCTGTGAAGCACTTCCTTCTGGAATATTTCATATCTGCATGATCTGCATGGAAAACATACATTCAGATAGATATAAACAGACCTGTGCAGAGTGTGCAGAAGATGAATGCCAAAAGGTTTATTGTGTCAGTAAGATGATAGAATGTTGAGCTTTTCATGGTAAATCATAACATTCATGTTTAAGTTGAACACTTTTCATAGACAGTAGGCTCTTAAAAGCTTAATTTACTGATATGCGAGGCAATGCAAACTTAAAAGACAAATAACCGTCCTGAACCTAGTTATTATGTCTGTGCTCTGATGCTGCTTAATACTGTTGTGGATATAGACTAGGGGAGGTTTTATACATTAAATTGTATTATTTCTATACCTAAGTTCTCTAAACAATGTATATCATAGTGCTTGTTTTGAAAATCTGACATACCAAGTGATTCTGATTTGGAGGGAGATTTACTAAACTGTGGAAAAGAAGTGGAGATGTTGCACATAGCAACTAATCAGATTCTAGCTGACATTCTCCATTATGTAATAGGAGAGAGCTAGAATCTGATTGGTTGCTATGGGTAGCATATTCAGTTTTCCTTTTCCGCAGTTTAGTAAATCTGTCCCTTAGTGTTTGTTCACAGTTAGTCATGGAAAATTAAGTAGTTGGTGATAAATAAAATGTATGAAAAAACTGGGTGATTTTACATAGTAACATAGTTGATGAGGTTGAAAAAGACACCAGTCCATCAAGTTCAACCTAAAGTGGATCTCCTGCGATCCCTATCTTTTAATTGAAATTGATCCAGATTAAGCAACCTCCAACCTGTTCCAATATGGAAAAATCCCTGCTGACCAAAGATGACAGTCCCATTTCTCCTTGGATCCATAGGCGTATCTATAATGGGTGCAGGGTGTGCAGTGCACACAGGCCCCTCAGAAAAGGGGGCCCTGTGGCATTCATTCTGCACCCAGAGTTGGCAGGGGAAGGGGGGCCATTCTGCATCTATTTCTTCCCTCTAAGATCTTCCGGATGGAAGAAATAGATGCCCCTGTGGTGGTAGTGTCCTTATTCGTGGGCCGAAAAAAGGGCGAAACTTACAGCACAGTTAGGCCCAGCCCTTTTTGAGGTGCGCGAATCGGGACAGTCCTGTCTCAGTTAGGGGGGGGACCCATGTACAAATCCTGCACAAGAGCCCCCTCACTTCTTAAAATGCCCATGCTTGGATCCACTACTATCCTTCATTTTAAATACAGTTGTAACCCTGGATACCTTTTTCGGCAAAAAAATTGTCTAACCCTTTCTTAAACATATAAGTGAATCTGCCAACACAGCCTTCCCTGGCAGGGAATTCCAAATCTTGACTGCCCTTACTGTAAAGAACCCTTTCCTTTGCTGGTAGTGAAAATTCCTCTCCCCTAACCTTAGTGGGTGCCCCCGTATCCTGTGTACAGTCCTTTGGGTAAAAAGTTCCCATAAAAGTTCTCTGTATTGATCCTTAATGTATTTGTATATAGTAATCTTATCTGCTCTTATACATCTCTTTTCTAAAGTAAACATGACTAAACTGGCCAGCCGTTCCTCATAGCTCAATGACTACATACCCTTTATCAATTTTGTTGCCCTTCTCTGAACCCTTTCTAGTTCCAAAATGTATTTTTTATGGAGTGGAGCCCAGAACTGAATTTCGTATTCGAGATGAGGCCTTACCAATGATTTATATAGAGGCAAAAATAGTGTTCAGAATTTCTTCAGTAAATAATATTTTGTTGTTTTCTAGGCAATATATTACTCTATATAACATATTATCATATACTCTTCGCATCAAGCTATAGAAATTGAGGCATAAATTAGGTTGTTTAAAAAGGACAAAAAGAAAAGTTCTATAAGCTATCTAACATAGCTCATTAACTTATTTTTCCCGATAAAAAAAATGCATCATTTTATTGGTTGTTATTTTTAAGGGTCTAATAAATTGAAAGGGAATGAAGGTTGTTTAGTAGCAAAGATTAATAGTAACTAGAGAATAATGCTATAATGTTATCTATGCCAGTGGAAGGCAAACATTGGTAGCCAGCTATGCAGGGGTCAACACCAGAATTTGATCCAGACTTTAACAGAGAGCATAAAGACAATAGTAACAAAAGACAGGTCCGACGCTCCAAACAAACATTATATAACACTGTGTGTCAGCACATACATAAACAGGAAGTTTAGGTCATAATATAGCTATATTGGGTTAAGCTCACCTGCCCAGCATCAAGACACCTCCTCTAGGTGAGTCCCTATACATCTGCTATAGGTGTACTCAGGAGGTCTGTATTAAGACACTCCTCTCATTTGAAAGTGTGCAGCGGGGAGGGGTCAGGCTCCCAAAGTAAAACTAGTAACAGTATCAACACAAGGCCGCTCTTTTATTCAAATACATGAAATGTGTGTAAGGGTATATATGCTGGGCAGGTGAGCGTAACCCAATATAGCTATATTGTGAACTAAACCTCCCTTACATCATACATCCCAAGTGTCCTGATTCCAGCGGGACAGTCCTGCTTTTGGGAGACTGTCGCAAAATTTTGTCCCTCTTTCCAATTCTCAAATTTTAAGAAGGTATGTCATATTTGGTCCTTGTCTGCACCTCATCCATTTATATATACATTTCCGCACATTTCATATATTTTAATAGAAGCATTAGATGGCATTAATGCAAGTATTCCAGGGGTCTCTCCATATACCTGTTACACTCTGCTCTGTTACTTACCCCTCTCGGTCCTCTCGTCCACGTCTCCCTCCTGCCGCATGTCTCTCCCCGCTGCTTCTGACATGCCAGTCACGGCATGTAAACAAGAACCACGTGGGAGTGCCGTCGCTGTGCGGTTAGGGACTTCCCCCTGAGAGGATTTTCGGCTGCTAGCCTATCAAAGGCTAGCAACCTCTATTTAACATCGGCACTGTCTCCCAGCAGGTGCCGGCTATAGACCCTGTTTACAGTCCCTGTGCCTGCTTCTATCTTGCTCTCCTGCCTTGTGCATTTCTTCCTGCGTTCTCGAGTGCCCCATTTTTTCAGTCTTGCTCCTTTCCCTGCCTCCTCTCAGTGTGTCATTTTCCCTCTCTCCCACCTTGTTGTTTTACTCTACCATTTTGTTCTCCGCCTATCCAAGTTGCTTGTGTCTATTGGCCCTTCGGGGTCCCGCTGGTGTGCGTGCGTGCGTGTGTGTGAGCCCTGGTTAGTCAGTTTGTCCTGTTAGTCTCGTTAACCCCTTCTTGTCCATGGTCTCCGTTATTTGTTCATTGTGGTTTGTTACTGGTTACAGCCTCCCGTTTCCAACTTTACTTCGTACTGTTACGGTACCCCGGGTTTACCTCACAGAGTACCAGGGTGACCGGAGAGGGAGAGAAGAACCGAGTAACTCACCGGATAGTAGAGCCTGATGTCGGACCGAGTGTTCGCCAGAGCCCCAGATGGTGGGGATAGACTGGAGCTGGTAGGTACCCGTCAGGTTACGCACCTTAGAGGAAACTCGGAAGTGGAAACGGGAGCAGAAGGGGAGCGGATAAACAAGCGGGGAATAGCCAAAGAGGAACCAGAAGAGACTGGACCGGGACAAACCACAGGTAACACAAAACAGCACGGAGAGACAATGGGAATGGACAGGACAAACAGTACTGACAGTACAAACAGGGTCTGACAATCACTCACTCGCTCACACAATCAAACCAACTACCCCGAAGGGCAACGAATACAACCACGCAGGAGAAGGCAGGGAATAAAACAGAAAGGGTTAAAACAGCAAGGTGGGAGCACAGGGAACTGGTCACACTGAGGGAAGCAGGCAAGGAACAAGGCTGG
>WWET01001818.1:108491-132214 GCA_011038615.1 Limnodynastes dumerilii | reverse complement strand
AGATCTACTAGTAATAGCAATATACAAGGCAGTATTAGAGCACATTACACAATGTACAGATCTTATAGTAATAGCACCATACAATGCATTAGTAGAGCATGAACACATTACACAATGTACAGAGTCTGTCAGTGTATAAGCACTGTTGTATTTGCAGTTACCCAGTTACCATTCCCACCTGCTTTCCTATTGCAGCATAGGCCAGGACCATCTTCCTCCATGTCAATTCGGATCACATGGCCGCTAAGCTACGCCCCTTTCACGGCAGCCACGAAGCCACGCCCATTTTTGAATTTTCACCTTTTATTGCTCACTTTTCAATTTTTTTCTGGGCAACCAGAAACCCCCCCTGGGTGCGCCACTGCTATGTATAACTGTGAGCACTGAACAATGTTTAGTTAGACCCAACTTCAAGTCTCCGTCTCTTCATTTATCACTGGGGTTGTTTTTTGGGTAAGGTCGGTAAGTGCTGCCACGGAAGAACGGTTAAGCCATGTGGAGTTTAGTATAACTGAGCACTGAACAATGTTATATACCTAATACACTCTGTATGTTCCAAATGTAATGTGTGTTGACAAACATGCTGTAATGCCCGTGTTCTTATGTTTGTTGAAAAAAACGAATAAAAAAGATTTAATCTAAATCCACAATGTCCTATAGAGTATAAACTTATGGACAGGGCCCTCTTACCTACCCAGTCTGTCTGTTACCAATCAGTCTCGTTATAATGATTGTTAAAAAAACAAAAGCGCTACGTAATCTGATGGTGTTATAAAAAAACTGGTAAATAAAGAAATAAAGAAATTATTTAAATACTAAGCAGTAGATAAAGTATTTAAAAATAGCTCTTTGACACATTTCCTTGTCTTAAATTATCTACCTAGTGGTGGTGATGAGGAAGAATGCACACCCCACATTCCAAGTTACAGCTGGGGATGGGGCAGTGAGGTGTTTTACTCTGTGTCTTTCTAACCCCCTACCCTTTCATGTCTTGTGTCTCTTAAACCCTGCCCTCCTCCCAATTTTTCCTTAACTTACCTTTTTTTCCTGCATCTGCACCTGCATCCGTCCTGCATTTTCCTGCAGGACGGTCTCGCTCTCTTCAACTGCCACCTTCATTCTTCAACTGTAACTGTAGAATTCAGGCAGGAGATTCATAGACTCACTGCATGACATTCTTTTGTAATTGTATGACTACATACAATTACAAAAGAACCACACGTATGATCAGCTACAAAAGAAAACCAGCAAGGATATAGATACATTCAGGACAGTTAGAGAGGATAACTGAGAAATAGCAAATCCTTCTATGCTGTACATTTACATATCCATCTGATCATAAGTGACAGAGAGCAAAAGTAAACAGGTAATGAACAACATCATCCCATAATCTATCATCACCCACAGAACCTATGTTTCATAACTAAACACACTTTGTGGATTCAAATAGTTTAAGAATATGCTCTTGTTTATCTTCTGCTAGATATTCTAGTAATGGACCCCATTTTTTCTATAATTTGTACACCCCTATTTCTACATCTTGTAGCACATGTTTACGTTATTAGCAGCGGTGGGTCAGACTGTGTGACATGGCGTCTGCTGTTGGAGCCATGTAGTGGGTAGTGGGATTCCTGTTTGTGGGAGCCCCCTTGTGCCCAGTCCTGCACTGAGGAGCAGCAACAGTACTATGCAGATGCCTAGCGATCGTACATGAGCTGCACTCTGCTATCCTTAATTCTGCCGGTGCCCTTGAACCCTATCCACTTTAGATATTTGCACTCTGTTGGCTCTGCCAGTAGTTGGTCCTGCCTACACATGGCCACTTGCAAAACAATTATATGAGCTACTTTAAGGTCCCAATTTTCTCTTGAGCATGGGTAGATAAGGTTAATGTAATGCTTGTATCCTAACCCCTTCTTTGTTATTCAGGCACGGTGTTCTGCTACTCTAAACCATTCCTGTTCCATCTATGTTTTCCCAAATGTATTCTTGTTTTTCTTCTTCCTTGTGGGCTCACATAAAAATGTTTGCTTCTCCTACATCCTTTCTTTAGAATAATAAACATGAACAATCTTTCTGCATTTCCCATTCTTTCTCAAAGCCTGCTGTTCTGTTTACTTATCTTCATTTAGTAAAATAAAAAAAAGCTGGTAGTATTAAGGATCCATCTTGGAAAAGGTCAGATCAGATGGTGGGAGCAGCATTTCTCAGGTGGTATTATTGTTTTACCAGAGAGACGGACTGATTCAGATCTGTTTGCGCACAGAGATCTGTTTTTCAGCACAGAAGCTGGGAGGGCACAACTCTGGCATTCCCCTCTTTCGGAAGGAGTTCTGGACACTCAAGAGTCCAAACTCTAACTTAACTTCTCTGCACGGAACTGCTGCAGATATTAAATGTCAAGGGGACATACGCAACAGACTTGTGTAAGTCCCCTTTTGTCCCTAATGGTGAGAGGAGAGAGAGGATTTGCATGGGACAATGCCACACATTAAGACCTGCACACACCTATCTTACTGTATGCCAATAGCTAACAGGAATGTTGTGCAATATGGAATGCATATCTCTCAGCAGGGCTATATCTGTAAGACTGTCAGAGACACATGAGAGCACTTTAGTTGTACAATATGTTCTTTATTCCTGCCAAATCTTTTTAAATTCCTTATTTCTCTATCAAACATAGTTTGGAATCTGTGTTACCTGCTCATAGATTTCTAAACAACAAGACGTATATTGTGAAACGGCCACTTCTGTTTTGTTAGATGCATGTCAATGAGCGACATATAAGCATGTTATAATAAAATAAAATAAAAATTTGTTACAATCATATTTTTATCTTTCTACAAGTTATGTTTCTTATGAAGCTGTATTGTTTGCTTACAGAAAACAATTGTGTTATAAACCTTTTTGGCAGATGGGAGCTTGATGTCGTTTCTCTGACGCAATCCATGATGGCAGCATCCTTACGTGGGTGACATAACAGACGTTGTACCCGTTCCCAATAGCGAATTGTACAGAATAAAGTTAGGGTTATGCTCATAGAAAGGGAAGGTTAGGGGTAGGCTGCAGGACATGGATGTTAAGAATAGGTGGATAGAATTGGTGTTTCAGGGGCAAACCCAGGATTTTGAAAGGGGGGTTTCCAATGTGTGTAATACATGTGGGGTATATTAGCATACATTTTGGAACCTTGAAAAAAGGACAAATAAGCTCCACTCCATCCGACCCAAACTCGGGCCCGTCCTGCTTCCATTGTCATGCCGCACGGGGCAAGAATTAAAATAGTATTTTTAAGATATAAAAACCCTGCCTCCAGTGCAGCCCACTTATCAGGACACACTGGAAGGATAGTGGGACAGTGGGCCAGTCAAATGAAATCGGGACTATCTCGCTGGAATCAGGATAGTTGGGAGGTATGTATTCAAGTATGTCTAATGCCAATCCCAGACCCACAATATATCCTACATAAAACTAAAATTACCCCTATACTGTGAGTGTATGTAAAGAAACAGAGATGTTAGATGTTAGACTGTAATGCGGCAGAGGTTGACGTGAAGGACTGTTTCAAATTGTAAAGAGCTACTTAATATACACTGCAAAAAAAATCATATGTAAAATGACAATACTGATAATATGCTCGTACTATCTGACTGGCAAGACATCTAAGACGTCCATTAATGTTTACTGTGAAAGCAGGAAGTTTTGAAAGTTTTATAAAGTAGATTTGAAAATTATAAAAATTTTACCTTAAGGAATTGCATTGATTATTGGTCCTATTTTTGATATTTTTTTAATGTGATTTATAAGTTACTTCTTTCACACATTAATATAGTAGTTTTACTTTGAAGGCACACATTTAATAGCAATAGCAGTATACAATGCACATTACACAATGGACCAGAGCTTGTGTCAGTGTGTAAGCACTGTTGAATTTGTTGTGACCCATACACCATCAATCACCTGCTTCCCTATTGCAGCACGGGTCATGCCCCCTTTTTGCGGCACCCGCAAAACCACGCCCCTTTTCGAATTTTCCATTTTTGGGCATTTTTTAAAAAAAAATTTTTAAATGTTCAATGTGGGAGGGGGGGAGGGGAAATCTTGGAAACCAGAAACCCCCCCTGGGTGCGCCACTGGGTTAGGGTTAGGATCAAATAGCAATAGCAGTATACAATGCATTAGTAGAGCACATTACACAATGGACCAGAGCTTGTGTCAGTGTATAAGCACTGTTGAATTTGTTGTGACCCATACACCATCAATCACCTGCTTCCCTATTGCAGCACGGGTCATGCCACCTTTTTGAGGCACCCGCAAAACCACGCCCCTTTTCGAATTTTCAATTTTTGGGCATTTTTTTTACATTTTTTTTAAATGTTCAATGTGGGAGGGGGGAGGGGAAATCTGGGAAACCAGAAACCCCCCCTGGGTGCGCCACTGGGTTAGGGTTAGGATCAAATACGATGTGTCGAAATCAGCACATTGTACGACTGTAACACAACCCCGGTCAATCTAATAATTTCGGGCCGTAGGCAGAGCTCAATTTTCAGATATCTTCTACTGTGCATGCGCAGTAATTCTGCAATGTAATCTAGGTTACTTGTTGCAACGTAGATTGAGTATACGCGGTCTTAAAGACTGAATATACACAATCTACGTTGCAACAAGTAACATAGATTACGTTACAGAATTACTGCGCATGCATTTGCAATGCGGCCGGAGCTCTGCATACGACTCTTCAAATATATTAATGTCAGCAAACCGAATGTTCATATTATATATCACAATATCACACCCTGATTCACAATGAGACTAAATGACTTAATGTAGATTTAATGAACCAGCAAGGTGCCAGGGAAGGGGTGGGTAGAGGTATGCAATGTAAATTACCAATATACAGATACAGATAACAAACTAGTATAATATAAACAAAGGTAACGCAGATTTTTGTACATATATTTGAGAGTCTTGTATAAATACATATATGTTGCATGCAGTTAATGTCTGACATCTGTGGTGATCCAATTAAAGGTGTAATAAGAAGCAATGAAATTAACAACTGTTTCTTAAACTGTATATATGAAATACTAGTGTTTAGCAGTGATGTAGGACATATGTTTCTAAATCTCGCCATAACTCTTGCAGCCAAAAAGTTTCTTTTTCCTTTTTTTTTTCAGGAAATATAGTTTACTCTGGAATTATTTATTTCTACAATTTGCATCGCCAAACCAAGTAAGCTTTGTTGGGTAATTAGCTCAGTCAGTGTAATTCGAGCTTATTGACTACTAAATGTAATGTTTAAATCATGCATCTTTGAAATTTTCCACAACTCCCAAAGAAATACGACATTCCAAGAGTGTCCAAGAATATTCCGTGTTATAAAACATAGAACAAACTCCTAAAGTTAAGAGCTGATTTTAAACTGCTGCCTGCCCTGAAACTGGGGTAAATAGAACACAAAGGGCCGTATTCAGAGATCTGTCAGTGAAAGGTACGCAATTATACGCAATTATACGCACGTTGAAAGGCAACACCCATGACACTCCCCTCAAACGGACGGGTTGCTGGAGACATACGAGTCCCTCGAGCACTCTGATCTTTTAGTTGGATTTTACGTACATATAATACTTACGTACATGCGTGCGTATCTAACTAACCACGCACTCAAATGCTCATTTAAATGCCTCCCCACCCACTTTCACGTATCTTTCTCCGGACGGATTACAACCACGCCCCTCTGTACATATGTTCCCAAGTGCGATTCACAAGTCCGTGCCTAATGGACTTCCGTGCGTAAACTCAACGTAGATAGCGAAAATTTAGTTACTACGCATGTGCAGTTCATCGGATCCTAAAAATACGCATGGAACTCCCCGCAAAACCGGTTCTATGAATACGGCCACGATTCTTTGTCTATATGCCAGTATTTACCTCTATAGAGAGACAGTGATCACATGTCCTTTCTCCCTAAGTAATGAGCAGAAGGATACTTTAAAAACCAAATCAAATTCTAGCTGCTATTTATACAGTATGGATAGTGGATATTGTTCCAGGAGTGTTGTTTATCGGTACAATGGTTTGCACTTTGAAAGACTATTGTCATACAGCTGATTGCAGACTGCATTTTAGAAAGCAGGTCGTGAAGAGATATCTGCTGAAAGGTTAGTATTCAACCTAACCCAACAATAACCCTTTCCTAACAATAACCCTCCCTTTCCTGCAGCTTAACTATAACCTTCCCCTTCTTCAGCCCTAACCCTAATGCCCCATGCCTCACAGCCTATTCATAACCATCAACGCCACCTTAATCTGCCAACTGCATCTGCCTCAGATAGTAGCTATTGGGGAAACAGGTTCCGGTTCCCTCTTTTGCAAGCTTTTCAAACAATGATATAACTGACATTCAACTGTCGGCTGTATCATGTTTCAGATATGGGCGCTCGGACCAGCAACCACATCCCGTTTTTTCAGTTAACTGTAGTGATGTCAACATTAAAACAGTGCTGTGTACAATTGTTATACATAACAAAAATTGGACCTTAATAGATACTGCTTATCAGTAATACCGCGTTTACATCACCATCCTGATCTGTGCTGCATCCCCCCCTCCCAGCTTACAAGGGTCCCCCCTTGCCTCCCACTGTCCTTGGGCCTGGTGGCACCCCCTATGTACTTAAGCAGCGGAAGTTCCCGCCTAGAAAGATGGTTTTGCGAAATAGGGACAGCTGAAATATATTTTTTGGCTGCCCCTGTTTTGAATACCCATCTAATTTAGAATTTTTGGTTCAGAATGTGTGAGTATACCTATTGCATACTAAAAATGCTGCTGCTGCCAGAGCCACTGCTTCAGTGGACCACCGGGAAAGGTGAGTAACCTCTCCAGGGACTTTGGGGAAGAAAGGGTTAGTGTTAGGGTCAAGCTGTGGGGAAGGGAGGGTTAGGCTCAGGCTGCCGGGAATGGAGGGTTAGGGTCAGGCTGCAGGGAAGGAAAGGTTGGGGCTAGGGTAATAGAAGGGGAGGGTTAGTTGTGTTGGGGTTAGTTTTGCCACTTACCTTTCGGTAAGTGTTCAGTGCTCCAGGGCTCGGTTGCTATGCCTCTTCGAGGCAGAAGCAATCGTTACCCCAGCCAGTTCGGAACTGGCTGGGAGCGAACAGCCCTGTTGAAATAGGGCCAATCGCAACGGGGACCCACACGCATTAGACTGACCGGGGAACAAAATTAACAGAAAGAGCTGAAGGTGTTTGTTCTCTTATGTTTTTTAACTAAGCAGTGAGAAAGGAAACCAATCAGATGCTAGCTCTCACTTTCCTATGACTAGAAAATGTCAGCTACAATCTGATTAGTTGCTATGGGCAACATCTCCACTATTTTTTTCCACAACTTAGTAAACCTGTCAGTAATTATATTTGGTAAATGATGAATATTTAATGTGTACATGCAATAAGAAATAAGCAATGAAAATGTTTGAAATCTACTGCATAGACTGAGTTTTGATTTATGACGTCCTTCTTTACAGTAAACCAAAATAATTCCCCTTTACAAAAAGAGCAAAGCAATGAATCCAACTGTGCACACTATGGGCCATTATTACATCCAGCTTTTCTCGCTACTGTAAAGTACTGCAATAAGGGGCCACTTATTATTGAACACAAATAAATCTATCTTTCCTTTGCATGAGATATGATTAGGAAAATCACCATGATTCTTCTACCTTGTTCCAAAGACGTCAGTGGGATTCCTTTATGAAGGAACATCCACTTATCTGGCAGCCACGACACTGCAGAGCTGCCAATGATATAAAAAACGCTGACATGTCTAAAAATGATTTCATCTAAAAATTCTTTCCTTGTGGGGAACTTGCAAAACTTGCTCCAGTTCTTATTCCTTAAATGAATGAATGTGTATGTTTTATGAATTTTAACAAAATGTAAATTTGCTAATATAAATCACATTACCAAGTGCAGCAACCATGTTATGAGCAGCAGTTGTTGAAGCTCATTATTGCAGTTATCCAGGAAAAACAACATTAACCAATGAAATGTTTTGTTTTCATTCCCTGTCCCATGTGCGAGGTAATTAATCAGCGTTGGTTTGGCTCTTTTTGCAGTAAATGATTAATTTAGTTTGCTCATTAAGATCTCATCATTACTTGTTTACTGGGCTTTATAAACCCCTTCCTTTTTTTCTATATACCTGGGCTAGTGATAGTTCCTGAATCCAGTTCTGACCCAGCTTTCTCTGGACTGGATCCAGACTTAGTAAATGTGGGCATTTTTTTTTTAATGTTCTTAGGGAATCTGAGTACCTTTTGTGCAAATCATGGCGATTGCTACTGATGAAGGGCTTCAGGAAGGGGTCTGCAGATTCATTAAACTGTATTGAATGTATCTGGTTGTTATGGCAACGGTCAAAATGTTGACAGTTGAGTATTATGTTAGTTTTACATATATAATATTATATTTCTAAAGTTTTTTTTATAAGCCGCCTGCATTACATTAGTTTACAGACATTACAAACAATTGGGCCTGATCCAGACTTAAGATCGTTTTATGTATGCAAGCGTACCCGAGTTACTCACTACTAAGTTTAATGCACTCGCCTTGCACACACGTAACTTAGCTGACTTACATGTTCAGAACCCTGCCTTAAGTTTTCCTTGCCGTGCGTAATTCCTTGTTGTACGTAAGTGCCTAACCCAGCCCATATTGTACAATTTAAATGCCTCCCTCCGCCCACAATGCGTATTTTCAGCCTGCGTAAGGATGTCACGCCATATTGCATGGAGTTAGGTACAAGTTATGTACGATCAAAGTTACAATGCGTAACATCTGTCGCGTGCATGCACATTGCCTTCCCACAGCTAGATTTACGCATGCCGTGTGCATAAATTGGCTGTCGTTATTAAGTCTGGATCAGGCCCATAATTCTCAGTTGTCAACATTTTGACATGTCGTCATTTTGACCATCAACATTTTATACCAGACCTGTATTGATCTGGAACAATTTACTATTGTTATCTAAGTACAATATAGATATATAAATATAATGCGCAGAATTTAACCGTTACCATAAATCGGTCCAACATGATCTTATTCTTACTTCTTTTGCTAAGTCTGACTGGCCTTTAACTAGTAAAATAAAAACACACATGCTGACAAAAAAAGAAAGTACCAATTGCAATATATACTACTGGTATCCATGTAAATATAAAGTTAAATAAATAGAATAAGCAACATCTGTCTCCATCAAACAGTGACATTTGTTTACATCTAAGATAAACAAAACCTGTATAGAAGGAATGATTTTAAGGAAAAAAATACTACAAATCTACATGCCTTGGCCACACTATTCCTTTATAAGCCATCTGTTTACAAAATATTATGCAGAAAACCCCTATTTCCCCTTCTCTCCAGCAACTGTACCTTCAGATGGTAAAAACATTCCAACATTAATACTACACAATCCCATTCTCCCAATTATCTTAAGAGCCGTGTTATAAAATTCATGGCATGGTATGTCAGAATGAGTCATCAGCACTGCAGAGCTTCTAATATTATGTACATTTCTCTAGAGTGAAATAGGCAAAATAGGTCAGTTTCTTTTTACTGCTTTCTTTGTGCTTCTAGCAAAGTAGCCGAAAATAAATGACAAAGACCACGTCTGGGCCAGGTTCGCTGCTTGGCTTTAAAACCCTCTGGATCAGATTCAGATTTCCCTGCGACTTACATATACATATACTTCCTTAACTCCTCTGCTTGAACCTACGTCTGCATGGACTGCTGCTTTCCCCCCACTGCGCTAAGGACCGTATTCACAGTTAAGAAAGCTTTAAGTAGGTGCGGGTATGCATTTAGCCGCACCTAACTTAAAGCTCCTTCCCATGCCACCTCCCCCTTTTTATACAAACCTAGAGCCATTAACAGTGTCCTAGGGCTTCCCTAACTTCCTGTGCGTTTTTTTCTTAAGAAGGAAAAAACACACAGACTTTTCACTACCCCACCCTCTTCGCCTCATTTAAATCCCACCCACTCTTTTTAAAACTCCCAGATGCTGTCGTGGCACACCTCTTCATTCTTAGGAAACTGTATGGTCTTTAAAGACCGCACATAGTCAATCTACGTATCTAAGTGGTACATAGATTGCATAAATGACCTAATACGCATTTATAGTAGGTCCATTCTTTCAAAAACTATACTTAAGAAACCAAAGCTTCTTAAGTGTGAATCTAGTCCTAAATTACCATGCCCAATTCCGCATGCGTGGCAGGGTTTAGGCATGTGGATATTAAGTGCTGGCCTCTTCTACCAGATGTTACGTGTCATAAGTTCTTCTGTATGGAACACATTTCAGATTGGAAGAACTTACGTCACGTAACTGGGGTGCGCATGTGCCGATGTTACAAGTCAAGTGAACTTAGGTAAGAGACTTGCGTAAGTAAATTGTAATTGTAAAAAGTGACCATGGAGGTTGAGGGTAGAGTTATTAACTTATGTGCAATAAATGTTACATGGCACAGTGATGTGTAATAAATGTTACATGGCACAGTGATGTGTAATAAATGTTACATGGCATAGTGATGTGTAATAAATGTTACATGGCACAGTGATGTGTAATACATGTTACATGGCACAGTGATGTGCAATAAATGTCACATGGTACAGTGATGTGCAATAAATGTCACATGGTACAGTGATGTGTAATAAATGTTACATGGCACAGTGATGTGAAATATATGTTACATGGCACAGTGATGTGTAATAAATGTTACATGGCACAGTGATGTGCAATAAATGTTACATGGCATAGTGATGTGCAATAAATGTTACATGGCATAGTGATGTGCAATAAATGTTACATGGCATAGTGATGTGCAATAAATGTTACATGGCATAGTGATGTGCAATAAATGTTACATGGCATAGTGATGTGCAATAAATGTTACATGGCATAGTGATGTGCAATAAATGTTACATGGCATAGTGATGTGCAATAAATGTTACATGGCATAGTGATGTGCAATAAATGTTACATGGCATAGTGATGTGCAATAAATGTTACATGGCATAGTGATGTGCAATAAATGTTACATGGCATAGTGATGTGCAATAAATGTTACATGGCATAGTGATGTGCAATAAATGTTACATGGCATAGTGATGTGCAATAAATGTTACATGGCATAGTGATGTGCAATAAATGTTACATGGCATAGTGATGTGCAATAAATGTTACATGGCATAGTGATGTGCAATAAATGTTACATGGCATAGTGATGTGCAATAAATGTTACATGGCATAGTGATGTGCAATAAATGTTACATGGCATAGTGATGTGCAATAAATGTTACATGGCATAGTGATGTGCAATAAATGTTACATGGCATAGTGATGTGCAATAAATGTTACATGGCATAGTGATGTGCAATAAATGTTACATGGCATAGTGATGTGCAATAAATGTTACATGGCATAGTGATGTGCAATAAATGTTACATGGCATAGTGATGTGCAATAAATGTTACATGGCATAGTGATGTGCAATAAATGTTACATGGCATAGTGATGTGCAATAAATGTTACATGGCATAGTGATGTGCAATAAATGTTACATGGCATAGTGATGTGCAATAAATGTTACATGGCATAGTGATGTGCAATAAATGTTACATGGCATAGTGATGTGCAATAAATGTTACATGGCATAGTGATGTGCAATAAATGTTACATGGCATAGTGATGTGCAATAAATGTTACATGGCATAGTGATGTGCAATAAATGTTACATGGCATAGTGATGTGCAATAAATGTTACATGGCATAGTGATGTGCAATAAATGTTACATGGCATAGTGATGTGCAATAAATGTTACATGGCATAGTGATGTGCAATAAATGTTACATGGCATAGTGATGTGCAATAAATGTTACATGGCATAGTGATGTGCAATAAATGTTACATGGCATAGTGATGTGCAATAAATGTTACATGGCATAGTGATGTGCAATAAATGTTACATGGCATAGTGATGTGCAATAAATGTTACATGGCATAGTGATGTGCAATAAATGTTACATGGCATAGTGATGTGCAATAAATGTTACATGGCATAGTGATGTGCAATAAATGTTACATGGCATAGTGATGTGCAATAAATGTTACATGGCATAGTGATGTGCAATAAATGTTACATGGCATAGTGATGTGCAATAAATGTTACATGGCATAGTGATGTGCAATAAATGTTACATGGCATAGTGATGTGCAATAAATGTTACATGGCATAGTGATGTGCAATAAATGTTACATGGCATAGTGATGTGCAATAAATGTTACATGGCATAGTGATGTGCAATAAATGTTACATGGCATAGTGATGTGCAATAAATGTTACATGGCATAGTGATGTGCAATAAATGTTACATGGCATAGTGATGTGCAATAAATGTTACATGGCATAGTGATGTGCAATAAATGTTACATGGCATAGTGATGTGCAATAAATGTTACATGGCATAGTGATGTGCAATAAATGTTACATGGCATAGTGATGTGCAATAAATGTTACATGGCATAGTGATGTGCAATAAATGTTACATGGCATAGTGATGTGCAATAAATGTTACATGGCATAGTGATGTGCAATAAATGTTACATGGCATAGTGATGTGCAATAAATGTTACATGGCATAGTGATGTGCAATAAATGTTACATGGCATAGTGATGTGCAATAAATGTTACATGGCATAGTGATGTGCAATAAATGTTACATGGCATAGTGATGTGCAATAAATGTTACATGGCATAGTGATGTGCAATAAATGTTACATGGCATAGTGATGTGCAATAAATGTTACATGGCATAGTGATGTGCAATAAATGTTACATGGCATAGTGATGTGCAATAAATGTTACATGGCATAGTGATGTGCAATAAATGTTACATGGCATAGTGATGTGCAATAAATGTTACATGGCATAGTGATGTGCAATAAATGTTACATGGCATAGTGATGTGCAATAAATGTTACATGGCATAGTGATGTGCAATAAATGTTACATGGCATAGTGATGTGCAATAAATGTTACATGGCATAGTGATGTGCAATAAATGTTACATGGCATAGTGATGTGCAATAAATGTTACATGGCATAGTGATGTGCAATAAATGTTACATGGCATAGTGATGTGCAATAAATGTTACATGGCATAGTGATGTGCAATAAATGTTACATGGCATAGTGATGTGCAATAAATGTTACATGGCATAGTGATGTGCAATAAATGTTACATGGCATAGTGATGTGCAATAAATGTTACATGGCATAGTGATGTGCAATAAATGTTACATGGCATAGTGATGTGCAATAAATGTTACATGGCATAGTGATGTGCAATAAATGTTACATGGCATAGTGATGTGCAATAAATGTTACATGGCATAGTGATGTGCAATAAATGTTACATGGCATAGTGATGTGCAATAAATGTTACATGGCATAGTGATGTGCAATAAATGTTACATGGCATAGTGATGTGCAATAAATGTTACATGGCATAGTGATGTGCAATAAATGTTACATGGCATAGTGATGTGCAATAAATGTTACATGGCATAGTGATGTGCAATAAATGTTACATGGCATAGTGATGTGCAATAAATGTTACATGGCATAGTGATGTGCAATAAATGTTACATGGCATAGTGATGTGCAATAAATGTTACATGGCATAGTGATGTGCAATAAATGTTACATGGCATAGTGATGTGCAATAAATGTTACATGGCATAGTGATGTGCAATAAATGTTACATGGCATAGTGATGTGCAATAAATGTTACATGGCATAGTGATGTGCAATAAATGTTACATGGCATAGTGATGTGCAATAAATGTTACATGGCATAGTGATGTGCAATAAATGTTACATGGCATAGTGATGTGCAATAAATGTTACATGGCATAGTGATGTGCAATAAATGTTACATGGCATAGTGATGTGCAATAAATGTTACATGGCATAGTGATGTGCAATAAATGTTACATGGCATAGTGATGTGCAATAAATGTTACATGGCATAGTGATGTGCAATAAATGTTACATGGCATAGTGATGTGCAATAAATGTTACATGGCATAGTGATGTGCAATAAATGTTACATGGCATAGTGATGTGCAATAAATGTTACATGGCATAGTGATGTGCAATAAATGTTACATGGCATAGTGATGTGCAATAAATGTTACATGGCATAGTGATGTGCAATAAATGTTACATGGCATAGTGATGTGCAATAAATGTTACATGGCATAGTGATGTGCAATAAATGTTACATGGCATAGTGATGTGCAATAAATGTTACATGGCATAGTGATGTGCAATAAATGTTACATGGCATAGTGATGTGCAATAAATGTTACATGGCATAGTGATGTGCAATAAATGTTACATGGCATAGTGATGTGCAATAAATGTTACATGGCATAGTGATGTGCAATAAATGTTACATGGCATAGTGATGTGCAATAAATGTTACATGGCATAGTGATGTGCAATAAATGTTACATGGCATAGTGATGTGCAATAAATGTTACATGGCATAGTGATGTGCAATAAATGTTACATGGCATAGTGATGTGCAATAAATGTTACATGGCATAGTGATGTGCAATAAATGTTACATGGCATAGTGATGTGCAATAAATGTTACATGGCATAGTGATGTGCAATAAATGTTACATGGCATAGTGATGTGCAATAAATGTTACATGGCATAGTGATGTGCAATAAATGTTACATGGCATAGTGATGTGCAATAAATGTTACATGGCATAGTGATGTGCAATAAATGTTACATGGCATAGTGATGTGCAATAAATGTTACATGGCATAGTGATGTGCAATAAATGTTACATGGCATAGTGATGTGCAATAAATGTTACATGGCATAGTGATGTGCAATAAATGTTACATGGCATAGTGATGTGCAATAAATGTTACATGGCATAGTGATGTGCAATAAATGTTACATGGCATAGTGATGTGCAATAAATGTTACATGGCATAGTGATGTGCAATAAATGTTACATGGCATAGTGATGTGCAATAAATGTTACATGGCATAGTGATGTGCAATAAATGTTACATGGCATAGTGATGTGCAATAAATGTTACATGGCATAGTGATGTGCAATAAATGTTACATGGCATAGTGATGTGCAATAAATGTTACATGGCATAGTGATGTGCAATAAATGTTACATGGCATAGTGATGTGCAATAAATGTTACATGGCATAGTGATGTGCAATAAATGTTACATGGCATAGTGATGTGCAATAAATGTTACATGGCATAGTGATGTGCAATAAATGTTACATGGCATAGTGATGTGCAATAAATGTTACATGGCATAGTGATGTGCAATAAATGTTACATGGCATAGTGATGTGCAATAAATGTTACATGGCATAGTGATGTGCAATAAATGTTACATGGCATAGTGATGTGCAATAAATGTTACATGGCATAGTGATGTGCAATAAATGTTACATGGCATAGTGATGTGCAATAAATGTTACATGGCATAGTGATGTGCAATAAATGTTACATGGCATAGTGATGTGCAATAAATGTTACATGGCACAGTGATGTGCAATAAATGTTACATGGCATAGTGATGTGCAATAAATGTTACATGGCATAGTGATGTGCAATAAATGTTACATGGCATAGTGATGTGCAATAAATGTTACATGGCATAGTGATGTGCAATAAATGTTACATGGCATAGTGATGTGCAATAAATGTTACATGGCATAGTGATGTGCAATAAATGTTACATGGCATAGTGATGTGCAATAAATGTTACATGGCATAGTGATGTGCAATAAATGTTACATGGCATAGTGATGTGCAATAAATGTTACATGGCATAGTGATGTGCAATAAATGTTACATGGCATAGTGATGTGCAATAAATGTTACATGGCATAGTGATGTGCAATAAATGTTACATGGCATAGTGATGTGCAATAAATGTTACATGGCATAGTGATGTGCAATAAATGTTACATGGCATAGTGATGTGCAATAAATGTTACATGGCATAGTGATGTGCAATAAATGTTACATGGCATAGTGATGTGCAATAAATGTTACATGGCATAGTGATGTGCAATAAATGTTACATGGCATAGTGATGTGCAATAAATGTTACATGGCATAGTGATGTGCAATAAATGTTACATGGCATAGTGATGTGCAATAAATGTTACATGGCATAGTGATGTGCAATAAATGTTACATGGCATAATGCAGTTATGAAAGGGACTGAGAATTTGGATTGACCAAATATAAGTTTTCTAGTGTCTATATGGTATTACCTGGCCCTCACTTACGACCAAAGCATTTATTTCTTAGTTCCGTCTACCCAGTGTTCCGAATACTGAAGCAGACTGTTCTTAATTGGCAGATATCTTCAGTACGAAACCAGCAAAACCATTTTAAATTGATTTCTGGGAATTATACCTCCTACGCAAAATGTTCTGTAATGTTGTGTTCTTACAGAAACCAAGCCATACTTGTTCATGCACTGAAATCATCAGGCAAGTATTTATTCAGGGAATCAGTTTTAATTGGTCCCTGGCAGTGGTGAAGATGGTGGAATACAATGTTTTAGTGCATATTATATGTGTCACCACAAGAGACAAAAGAGATAATCCAGGCACAAAGATAGAAAAAGAATACTGGTCAAAGGATTCTAGTAGGCACCTTTCACCTTAAGGGTTCCCTCAGTTATGTAGTTGGCTCCACAACTTGTAATACTGTAATAAACATTAAAAGTACAAAAGAGCAAACTGAGGGTAACAGAAACGCTTATTTGCCACTTTGGTGAAAGAATATGGATTGAATCCAGCAGAAATAGGACTTGGCAACAGAGTTTAAAAAAAAGTAATTTATATAAACAAATATAAAAAAGAAAAACAAAGTCTGCGACAGTACTGAGGATATTATCATAATGTAACTAGTAACATTTTATGGCACATGGAAACTTAATTTTACATACACATAACAAGCTTTAAAGTGGAACTTTGTATTTATTCACCATGCTCTTTATTTTTTTTACCCTCCATGTTAAGTATCAGGACACATGATTCTTATGGGAACTGGATGAATCCTTGTGGGTCTGAGATGGAGCATCTAAGGCCAAATCTAAGGAGACACTTATTGTTGTCTGTGAGTTTCACATCACTTGTAGGAGTAACTAGACTTCCGATGAGTGAGAGCAGTTTAAGGAGTTTTCTTGAGATATGAAGTTCTGGGAAGCTTGAAAGGTTCTTGTTTATGAAACAAGAATTAATCATCTGAATGTGTTATGTAAGTCTCTGACTCATAACTAAATGTAATATATCTGACTTTTATTACATATTTAACTAAACAATTAGACAACTTTCTTCTAAATAAGAAAAAAAAAATCAATTTTGTAAAACAAATTACCATTGAGATTTTAATTTAGTAAAGACTATTTAAAAAAAAGAAATAAATTCTTACCCTTTTAACTTGGATATAGTTTGCCAAGAACCCTGGTACAGTATGTCCTAAAAACTGTGTGGATACTTTAAGACTCCTAGAATGGCAAACTCCCATCAGTACCCTTATCCAAACCAGTTTCCTTTACTATATCTCCCTTAGTTTAGGAGATTTTCTGAGATTTTGTTGGTTTGCAAAGTCCCGGCAATCTTCAGTCACTGGGTAACTTTTGTGCATTTACTTTATTTTTGGACTTAGAGAATTTCTAACCCCTATAAGAAATACAATGCACATGTGTAGTTTGTCCCTGCTAGGTCTTAAAAGTCTTCTTAAAAGTCTTGGCCGTCTGGGCAGTCACGTAATTTGGACTGTTCTTTTTTAAAATCTATTTTGCCCACTGTTCATTTGAACAAGAAACACCATTGAGGGTTGCAGTGGGCAAAATATATAATATATACTCCACTCTAAACCTTTGTAAATGTAATGATCTGCAGGCCCTCAATCATAAGGACGGACCGGTGATAGGGAGAGGTTTTGCTAGCTTTCCATGACGATCATAGCTTAGGAAATATAAATCACTTCAATGACAATGGCCTTTATTGCCTAAAATTATTTGATCAACTTTTAGTACATAGAGTCCTAAGTATGCATATGAAAGAGAACAGAAAATCAGCCAACCAGTGAGATGATTAAGGGAGCCTTCATACAAACTGATCCTGACATTTATCTCAACAGTCAAGTGAGAGGGTCATGTTCAGTTTGACAACACTTATGTTCAAATTAAAGCTTGGGTCAAGTTCAATTAGATTAGGCTTGCAAATGTATTACTTTGAGTTACCGGAATACCGTGATAATAGGCGTCAGAAAGGGAAATACATATGTGGTTTGAATTTGAAAAATTTGTTAAGAAATACAAGTGAGTTTCTGATAACTGTGCATGTTTAATAATCTACTTATTCAATAAACACTACCAGTAGTTGTAAGTGTAATATTATAGTGTGCTTTATGTTGCCAAAATACACTTATTGGGCCAGATCCATAATTGATAATGCCAGCTGACTAACAAACATGCCGTGCATAAGTCGGCTGTGCATTCGTACTGCGCATGCTCAGTACTGGGACTTACGAATCAGAACGCAGCCAACAGATGCTTTATTCTGATAGGTAAGTTTTCCTCCGGGGTGGGGGCTCACTCGCATGGTGGGTGTGTGTAGTTATGCAAATCGTTCAATAAGAGCTTTCCCAAGCCCTGACATTCGATCCTGCATTCCATAAGTGGTGCTTCTGAGTACAAAGACTTAAGGCAGGGTCCTTAATCTGGAAGGGCACTATGTGCCCCCTCCCCCCCTCGTATGTACAAAATATAGGATCGCAAATTCCGTAAGTTAGCGACAGCAATGGAATTTATGATCTAGCTGACGCACAGAATCTGAACTTATCTCTGGATCTGATTAATTGTCTTGATTTAATAGCCTTGTATTGCTATGGCAATCAATTTCTCATAGATGTGAGTGTGTCTAGGCTGAATGGTGTTACTTGTATGCTTTTGCCAGTTACCTCTAGTTGGCTGCTTCTACCTGCAAACACAGCATTGACTATTCTACCATTTTATCTTCCCCTGTTAGGGTATTTCGTAGTGTGCTCACGCTATATGTTTATGCTAATGCTTAGTATTGAGTAAGCATTGACCTCTGGTCAGGACAGGTCGTTATCAGATTTTGTTTGTTTCTTTGCCATTTGGTTGCAGTAAAATATATTCCATTACAAGCCTGTTTTAAAGCATGTGATATCCATTAAGTCAGTAAATGACTGCCAGTCCAGGAAAAACTATTCGGAAATTTGAAGATAACTGCAATAGACATTCTCTGTATTTTCTTTTAAAGAGTTCCCCTTCTGTTTGTGAAAACAAAATTGCAATAAATCTTACAGACTAGATCGTTTTATGAGCAGCAGATGAAGGAGATAAAAATATAGCAGGGGTTTAGGTTTAAATAGATTTAAAAATAACTCCAGTAATAAATGGACCTTAAATCATTGACTATTGTACAGCAATATACACCGATTCAAATTAGCCTTCGGATAAAATCTAAAGCACAATGGAGAATGACGCAGATTGAGAACAGTTTTTAATAGAGGACAGAACAATCACGCTGAGCAAAGTAGATTTCCAAAGATATATTCATGTGGGTAGACGGGTGAGTACAGGCAATTTGTTGATCAAGATTGGTAATGAAGTTACAGCTTGTCACTGGTCACATTTAATTATTTTGAATAAAGAATTTCTTACCATGTACTCAATAGATGTGATTAGGTGTGTATTCATAAATACCTGACCTATTTAGAGTAGATTTTCAGAGGCCATGGATTCAATATGTAAAAGACATAATAGAATGAAACAGTTGGGGATTTTAAGGGCAATGATTAACCCTGCTGTTTCCCACATTATATCCCTTTCACATTGCCCTTAAAACCTGAGTTTTTGCCGGGGCAAGCTGCAAAATCCCGGGTAAGGGCTGAGTGTGAAAGGGTCCAGGTGCCTCTACCCGGGTCCAATTACCCAGGAATTGGACCCAGGACAAAAGAAGGGTTATTCCCGGGTCCGACTTGGGTAGGGTTACAATGTGAAAGGTGCTATCCGGGTTTATCAACCCGGGTAGCACAGAAGCTACTTGATTTGTGTCATTTGTTTAATATTGCCCTGGCAACAAGTGTTGCTAGAGCAACAATGAACAAATTACAAAGTGTGATGACTCACACTACTGACATGGCAGACCCGGGTCCTGGAATTTCCCGGGTCGGCCCTGCAGTGTGAAACGGGATCTGTGATCCTACGATCCTCTCCTGACATGGCAATATCCCGGGTTCACAGACCCATGATATTGCCAGGGCGGCGATCTGAAAGGGGTATTACTTACGCTTTTATGCATAATGATCAGTGTACATAAGCAGTATCCTACATACAATTCTATCAGTGAGAGAGTGTCATGTTACCTTTCATTGTTTGAGGTCACGCTCATAGAGGGATTTGTGGTGCAAATATTGCCACTTCTCCCTACCAGGCTGGTGCTATTATCAGGGGATGACAAAGAGTGGCACAGAGGCACATTGTAACACATGACTGGTGCAATGCAGTAGCACTGAAGGGGGAATCTGGGCTGTAGAGATGCCCTCCTTGCTCTGCTGTGTGGCCTCAGGATTTCATTACATAGTGACTGCCAGGGCGCCTTTCCCTGCTCTCCCGGCTGTGCAGGGGAAGCAGTTATGAGGGGGTTGGCACGACAGCCCAAATTTTTATATTTGTCACGACCCTGACCTCATCTGAGGCTTTCGTGATGTATCTAGGGCACAACAGCCACTTGGTCTGGTCTACAATGACTAATGCCCGTTATACACCCCAAATATGACTTATTACTAATGGTCTTAGGTTCTCCTTTACAGAAATCTAACACAATTATGCTTTACCAGAATTATCATACACTCAGAATGAACCCTTCTGTTACCATTAAGTAGCGTTTAATAACCGAGCTGGTCTGACACATGAATCCGTAAGAACACAGAGACATGAACTTATTAAGTGATATTTAATATCATAAGAATCACAATGCTTATTTACAAAAGAATATCAAAATGGACATACAACATGCAAAACAGTTTCTTATAAAATAAAAATGGGAAAACACGAAAAGACTTACGCAAAGATCTTTTCTGCCTGGGATTAGCAGCATACTTATAGGGAACACTTCCTTCCTTCAAAAATCCCACTCTAAACGTTAAATAACACCAGCGCAGGCTGCCGTTATTGCTACAATTGCAGCGGTATCCCCATATAACCCCCCTTTTCTCTCCTTAACAGCTGTTATTAGGGGGAGGAAAAGGGGGGTATATATGGGAAGACTGCTGGGATATACAGGTGAAACTCGAAATATTTGAATATCGTTCAAAAGTTCATTTATTTCAGTAATTCAACTTAAAAGGTGAAACTAAAATATTATATAGACTCATTACATGCAAAGTGAGATATTTCAAGCCTTTATTTCTATTAATTTTGATGATTATGGCTTACAGCTTATGAAAACCCCAAAATCAAAATCTCACAAAATTAGAATAATGTGACAAGTTTCAATATTGTAGTCTCAAAGTGTCACACTCTAATCAGCAAATTATTTCAAAACACCTGCAAAGGGTTCCTCAGCCTTTAACTGGTCTCTCAGTCTGGATCAGTAGAATTCACAATCATGGGGAAGACTGCTGACCTGACAGCTGTGCAGAAAAGCATCATTGACACACACAAGGAGGGAAAACCTCAAAAGGAAATTGTAAAATAAGTTGGATTTTCTCAATGTTCTGTATCAAAGCACATTAATAGAAAGTTAAGTGGAAGGGCAAAGTGTGGAAGAAAAAGGTGCACAAGCAGCAGGGATGACCGCAGCCTGGAGAGGATTGTCAGGAAAAGGCCATTCAAAAGTGTGGGGGAGCTGCACAAGTAGTAGACTGAAGCTGGAGTTAGTGCATCAAGAGCCACCACACCCAGACGGATCCCGGACATGGGCTTCAAATGTCGTATTCCTCTTGTCAAGCCGCTCCTGAACAACAAACAACGTCAGAAGAATCTTACCTGGGCTAAAGAAAGGAACCCAAGGTCCCGGAGTCTGGTGGAAGAATGGAGAGGCACAATCCAAGATGCTTGAAATCCAGTGTGAAGTTTCAATAACACCTCAGCAGGGCCACAGGCTGATAGCATCCATGCCACGCTGCATTGAGGCAGTAATTTGTGCAAAAGGGGCCCAAACCAAGTACTGAGTACATATGTATGATTATACTTTTCAGAGGGCTGACATTTCTGTATTTAAAAACATTTTTTATTTTATTCCATGTAATATTCTAATTTTGTGAAATTTCGCTTTTGGGGTTCTCATAAGCTGTAAGCCATAATCATCAAAATTAAAACCAATAAAGGCTTGAAATATCTCACTTTGCATGTAATGAGTCTATATAATATATTAGTTTCACCTTTTAAGTTGAATTGCTGAAATAAATGAACTATTGATCGACATTCTAATTTTTCTAGTTTTACTTGTATAGAAGTTCTACATTTAAAATAAATAAATAAATACCAAGTAAAAAAAATAATAATAATAATAGAAAGAAGAAGAGAAAAGGGTTAAAACGTATCTGACCGGGTGACACACCTGCCTGCAGATACCGGTCCTGGCATGAAGACCCTGTGCAATTTCAGAGTCTCAAATGAGAGTCAACGTACATGCGCAGGACTTAATTCAAGCTTCGTGTGATGACCTCACAGATCACTGCGGAACCTCGCAGGAGGGGTATGTATTAGTAACTTATGTGAATGAAGCTGCCAGATGCACTGCAAGGAGAAGCGAGCCTGGATTAGCTACGAACATTAAACAACAAAATTTTAAGTAAATAGACTCCATAGTATATTGTTTTTTTTTTTGTTTTTTTTTATTAACTATAGCATACACCAGGGGCTAGATTTATAAAAAAAAAAAAAGAAAAAGTGGAGATGTTCCCCATAGCAACAGATCAGATTGTAGATTTCACTTTCCTGTTACATACTGAAGAATGTAAGCTAGAATCTGATTAGTTGCTTCATTTTTCCGCAGTTTAGTAAATCTAGCCCCTGAATTAGGCAACCTTTAACACTACAGATGTTGTAAAAGTAAAACTCCCAGCATGTTCACAAAGTTTAGGCATAGCTAATACCTGGCAAAGCATGATGGGACTTCATGTAGCCTGATAATACTTGGAGTGCCAAATTTTGCGTATGCCTGGTTTACACTAGATTCCACAGTCAAATACATACTGTATGTAGCTGGTTAAACAATTTGACAAACATATGGAAATACATCTGACATATTTTGTATTTTGCAGCTTGCTGTTGAATTCATCTGTAACTTTTATAGCAAGGCATAGATTTGCAGGCAAAGATAACAGTATCACTGATTTCTGCTGGTGAGAGAGGCTTGGTGGGACAGGAGAGTTCCTTAGTTGCCAACTTGGCACCTAAATATACCCAAACATACTGTACTAACAAACATAGCTTGTATTTAATATATATTATCATTCAGACACACTGTTATCAGAAAGCACTTTTTGAGCACACACTGTATATATATATATATATATATATATATATATATATATATATATATCAGATATAGTTTA
>WWET01001818.1:46771-100433 GCA_011038615.1 Limnodynastes dumerilii | reverse complement strand
TGAGGTGACCTTAGGTCACGCAACGTCTTTGTGCAGCGCGCAACGCGAGGGAGACAGCCGGAGTCACAGCTGCGGGGAAGAGAGCCTGACACCTGTCGGAGGGACCGCAAAGGTAAGTTCAATGTTGCATCCCTGTATAAGATGCAACCAATTTTTAGACCAATTTTTTGTCTAAAAAAAAAGTGTGTCTTATACATGGGATAATACGGTAAATGTACTTATTGACTAATATCCTAGATTACTGTTTTTATGCAATCAGATCCGAGTGGCGATGGGAGGGATGCGCAAGCGCAGGGTTGTATTATCTTTTATGTACAGAATTACAACAACCACAGAAGTACTGAAGTCTAGACTAGTGCGCATTAAGAGGGAATGCTTAGATTCTACTCAACCTAGTCCCCATGTCGTAAGTGTTATTTCTTTTATGTCTGGATGGGTTGGAAAGTTTCTTGATAGGGAGCATGGACACATGGATGCAACCCTAGAGACTAAATGCAGAGATCCACTCCAGCTTCTTTCTGAGCTCCGAACACAGCACCATTAGGGATCTGATGCTGGTTTGGAGGGATTCGGTTCGCCATTGGTTGAATCCCCACTGTGTCCATGAATCTGAGCAAGCACATGAGAGTTCTGACACCTGAGGCCACATCCCTGCCTTTCCTTACTTACTCCTGAGGCTTGATATCAAGGCTACCACTCATTAAAACTAACTTAACTTGGTGATTCTTTCCCCCAAGCCCCTGGTTCTTGGTAAGAACAAAAAGACCACAGTTATGTTAGTTTAGGACTGTAACATAACAGAAACAGCTACAATGACTATAGCAGAAAACTCAGAAAAGGTGATCGATTTACTAAACTGCAGAAAGGAAAAATACGATTTTAGCTGTCATTCTCTAGTATGTAATAGAAAAGTGAGAGCTGGAATCTGCTTGGTTGCTATGGGCAACATCTCTATTTTTCCTTTTCTGCAGTTTAGTAAATCTAACCTTAAGAGTTGAGCGTAAGGAAGTGGAGACTCTATCATTGCAGATACCATATTATTGTCTCCTATGTTCACCAAAACATTAAAGAGATTTTACATAAATAATAACCTAAAATATTAAAATGAATAAATGCCGTATTCAGAGATCCGTTTCTAATGAAAGTTCCGTGCGTATTTTTAGGATCGGATTGATTTTGCATCAACTGCGCATGCGTAGTAATAGTGATAGGCCGTCTATGTTGAGGATAAGGGTGGAAATGCCTAAGGGACGGACTTTCGGGCGGAGAGGTCGGAAATGCATAAGGGTCGGACTTGTGAATGGGGCGGAGAAAACTCCAACCCTAAGTGCTGCGGAAATATACGCAACTAAGCATTAGCATAGAAATGGGCGGGGGGGGCATTTAAATGATGGAAAGTGGGCGCGCTTACAGATTTAGGGCTGTAAATATCCGCAACTAAGACACATAAGGTCAGAAGTGAGTGCGGTTTGTTAGGGCAAGTCAATGCAGGTCTAACTTTCCGTCCGCCCGGAGAAAGCAAGGGGAGTGACAGGATTTTTTGGTGGGTGTAACTTGCTCTGTCCGTGCGTATATTTGCAGCCCGATCGCACGACGGAAGTCTGAATACGGCCCTAAATCTTTAACCAGTGACTTTGAATCTTTTCTTGACCAATTTTGTGAACATTTGATTGTAAAATATACAGGACAGTAGTTGGGTACACACTACAGGTTTTTTTTTAATGATTATCATTCCAATCAAATGATAACAAATTATATTATGCAAGTGTATATGCTGCAATGATCATGTCTGATATTTTTACGCAATTAGAGGAATATGATCTGCTATTTAATTTTACATTTGATCTGCCATTTAATTTTACAAATCAAATGAGTAAAAATTAAAGATCAACCTAAAATTGTGTGTAGAGTGTACATAGATGATTGGTAATTCAAATAGGAAATATATGATCATTTAAAAAAATGCTTAAAGCTTTAATGCTCACGTTGAGGTTTGAAAATATTGCCCTCTAGTGGAAAGTTTGAATTGAGCTTATATTTCTTAAATAGGAAAAATATTTAATTATGGGCCCATTTAAAAATGTATGAGGTTATGTGGAGGGACTTACTGTAGTTTGCATCAGTCACAATGTGCCACCTTAACCCAGACAGTCACTACAGGACTGAAGGAGTGGTATAATGATTACAACTCAGATAATTAACAATGAATTAAATAATTAAATGAATTATTTGCTCAATTTGCTAAATATTGATGGCTTGTCATTTATTCTTCCTCACTCACTTATTGAAATATACAAAAATTAAAAACTGGCAGCGGGGCATATATAAATCAGGGATGTCAACTTTTCATAGCTCCCTCCGAGAGATCCAGAAGGGAAGCCATAGATGACTGCAAGGGGACACAGTTCATGCAAATTTAGCAGAAGCCCCACCCCCTGATTATTCATTTTTTGTTAGTTTTACTAGGGATGGTGGCGGGGCTTGATGATGCAAATTGCAAATAGGAATACTAGTATTGCCAGGCAGGGGGGCAGGACTTGAAGCCGTGGTTTGAATGAAGCAACGGCCTCAAGCCCTCTGAGGGATTTGCAAACTTTCCAGGGATACTTGGAGAATTGCCTGAATTTCGGGAGTCTCCCAGATATTCCGGGAGAGTCGGCAACCTGGACATAAATACTCACAAAGAAAAGAACAACTGTTAGTTTCATGAAAACTACTACTACTATTATTAGTGGACTAGATCCAGACCACTGCTACTGCTATGGACACAGCGGTATTGGAGGTCCGACGCCGGATCTCCGCCACATTCAGAAATCCATACAGGTGAAGGGAGGCCACTCCCATCACTCATATGGATTTCCGACCCTTCTCCAAGTAAAATGGTGCGGGAGTCTGGATAGCATGTAAGGGCTGAAGCCTGCCCCTTACTTTACTATTTGCATTCCGCTTCCACTCTGGCAGACGTCCCACCATACAGACCAGGACAGCATTTTGGATCCAGATCCATTCTGGAAAAGTGGTGCCCATCCACAAAGTGTGTACATTTACACCACGTGATGTCTGAAAACATACAACTTTTCCTGCACTCATCAAGGTTTAGATAAGAGTTTAGAAAGCAGGTTACCTTTCAGTATCATGGATTCAATAGACATATCATCAAACAAAACCACTGCAAATCCGGGTAATGAGAGGAACCCTGTTTTATAAGATCATGTCATAGTCGTCCTTAACAGGTCTGTGTATAGTGCTATTAGAAGGATTCTTATTCTTTCTTTATGTTTTTCAATACTCCGGCCAATATTACTCCAATATATTCCAACTGTGGATACACACAGTAAGCTGATAAGGCCAGTCTAGTGACGTCTAGAGTGGCCTGAAGATCCCTTGTTCTTGCCATGTACTTGTGGAACTTACGGTTTGTCCAATAAGCCATCAAGTCCATTCCTGGCAGGCCCAAACAAGCCACTGGAAGTGCAGATACATTCAGATGAACCGGACATTCACCTTATTCAACTGGTAGTAGCTTAGAAAATTGGCCTCACAGTTCACCACTCCTGGGGCTGGAATTACTAAGAGGCGATTTGTACAGATCTCTATTTTTGGGTGATTTTTCCTATGATTCTGTAATCGTATTTACAAAAGCTAAATTGCTCAAAATGCTGACTTTTAAAAAAAATCATAATTTTTTAGATCGCCACGGTGATTTTGGAAAAAAAATAAAAGGAGTTGGAGGCGAGTGTCCATTTTCTTTAAATCAAGGCTAAATGTTTAAAAAATAACCCCAAAACAAAATTTAAGTAAAAAACGCCCCTTTGTACTGCCCATTATAATGTCCCCTTAACAGTGTACGTTAATATGCCCACTTACTAATGGCCATTAGTAAGTCCCCTTAATAGTGACCATTAGCTTTTTCATGTGGAGAAATATAAAAGAAATACTTCTTTACTCACACTTTTTCTTCTATCTTGCGCTGTGTTTATTAAAGATATCGAGATCATCCATTGGGGATGGTGACAGGAGATGCTGCAGCCCCGTCCTCTTCCTAATGTGTCCCTCTGCTAACAACCAATCTGTGACTCTGAGCCCCTCTATATAACCTCTGACTGTCACACACTATTATGAAAACATATTAATTGGGCATATTAAAGAACACTATTATGGGGACATATTAAAAACAACACTATTAATTGGGCATATTAAAGGACACTATATATGGGGAATAATAAAATCCATTATTAATGGGGACAGAGTAACGGGCAGTATGAAGAGAGACACATTACATTATTAGTACTAAATACACACATAAGCATGCTGCTTGGGGTACTACAAGTCACAGCATGCCCTGCCAAACATAGGCATGCTATGCCATGCACCATCAGAAACAACAGCATGCTAAGGGTTAATGACTGTACGTATTTAAACATTAAAAACGCTTATTTTCACGGCTTTAAAAAAAAAATAAAAAAAAAAAAAAAAAGGTTTAGGTTCAATTCATTTTAAAGTTAAAAAGGAGGCACCGTCTGCAATGATTTTTCCTGCTCAAATCGCCAAAAAATCATGGCGATGTGTAATCTCTACTAATCAACACAATTTCAGACAATTCAGCTCTCAAAATTACATAAATAACAACTAGCAATAAAGGAAAACTTAAAAGTCCATATATAAGACTATCTCAATCAATATAAATGGCTAGATGGCAGGCAGTTAGCATATTAAATACTGTATCAGCAGTCTATTAAGTCAGAAGGATTCCAAGGTAGTTCTAATTCCTCATATCCCGATAACATGCAATGGGAGCGAAAAAAAGGAAAAAACTCTAGTGCAATATGTCCATCCAAAATATAATATTTTCATTAGTACACATATACACATAAAAGCATTTTAAATATAAATACATTTAAAATACTAGAATAAATTCAAGTCCGCTACTGTTAGTTTCCCTCCCTGCCTACCAGAATGTCCACTTTGAGAAAGAGCCGCAAACGGCTAGAAACATGTCAAAAGTGAGCGCTTTCAACAGCACGAAACTCGAGCCACCGTATCCAGTGAGAGACTGTCAATCTGGTAAGAAGATCTACACCTGAAAACCATGAGTACACGGTCCGTGGACTCCAAGGAACAGACTGGTGTTTACATTGTTCTCCCGACGGACATTCTAGTAGGCGGGGACGGGAAATTAACAGTAGCGAACTTGTATTTATTCTAGTATTTTAAATTTATTTTTAGAATGCTTTTATGTGTATAAATAAAAAAATATATTTTGTATGGACATATTGCACTAGATTTTTTATTTTTTTCTCTCCCATTGCATGTTATTGAAAACTATAAAGAATTAGAACTATGTTGGAATCCTTCTGACTTAATAGACTGCTGATACAGTATTTAATATGCTAACACCCTGCCATCTAGCCATTTATATTACATAGTTACATAGTTGATGAGGTTGAATAAAGACACCAGTCCATCAAGTTCAACCTATTTTGGATTTCCTGCGATCCCTATCTTTATATTTGAAGTTAATCCATATGAAGCAACCTCCAAAATAAATAAAATAAAAAAATCCTTGCTGACCCAAGATGCCCATCCTATTTCTCCCTGGCTCCACTACTTATTTAAATTTTTCTACTAAAAATTTATCTAATCCTTTCTTAAACATATTAAGTGAATCTGCCATCACAACCTTTACTGCAAGTAAATTCCACATCCTGATTGCCCTTACTGTAAAGAACCCTTTTCTTTGCTGGTTGTGAAACTTCTTTTCCTCTAACCTTAGTGGGTGCCCCCGTGTCCTGTGTACAGTCCTTGGGGTAAAAAGTTACTTTGAAAGTTCTCTTTATTGACCCATGATGTATTTGTATATATTGATCATATCTCCTCTTAGACGGCTCTTTCATAAAGTAATTGATTGAGATAGTCTTATATATGGACTTTTAAGTTTTCCTTTACTGATAGTTGTTATTTATGTAATTTTGAGCGCTGAATTGTGATTTAGTATGGGGAGGTAGACCCCCATATTCAGAGAACTCAGCAGCCAGTTGTTTTAGCGCAGGATACTTTTGATGTTTTATTTTGATGTATAATCTCTGCCTAGCTCGCCTCTTAGTAAATCCGGCCCCTGGAATAAACCCTGACAAAATCACTCTAACAGAGGCTTCTGCTTATATCATGATCTGCACCATTCCCTTGATTCATACATGCCAATGTTTGTTATATTAAAGCTGAATGTCTTTACATCCTGTGCTTTTACTAGCATGTGTTACATCCTAGACTGCTGCATCCTGTTTTGCCTCCTATTGTGGACATTTCTATTACCTGCCCCTAGAGGCTGCTGTTGAACACTCTCACCTGTGCTCTGGATTTACCTATCCCATCATTCTAGAGCTAGGTGTGGGTTATTATTTCCTGTTACCTGCGCTGCACATTTGTTTGCTGATTCCATGTGGATTTTGTTTGGACTTCTTGTACATTTCTACTATGGACTTTTTTGGACTCTGTTGGCGTTAACACCCATCTTGGACACTGTGCTTCTATCATTTACTTGCTTCCACCGTTATTTGCGTTCCTGATCTCTTGGTATTTCTGATTATTTTTGCATGATCTGTATTGTCCTGTGTTACATATCTGGTGTTATCTGTCTTCCTACTATAAACCTCTCCTGTTCCTGAGCTACTGTTTTGTGTCGGCATACCAATCATAACAGCGTGTTTGATACTGTCTTTAACTCCAATATGTTTACTGGACACCTGCGTGGACCAACATCCCAGAAGCTGCATTGACACAGCCACCGCTTCCTAGCCCTGCAATCTGGCATCTGTGGTGGCTACATGTAAGTCTCATATCAGAAAAGAATAACCCTTGTTCATGTTTTCTCTCCTTATCCACCAAAACAACGTCTCTCCATGTCTGGAACCAAGCTGGGCTTTCGGGAGTTGATAATTAAACTATGTGCCTCCAGAGTATGTGCTACCTCTGTCAAATGAGATATGAGGGTAAAACCTGTTAGCCGTAAGCGACTAGCCTAGTGGGCATGTCAAGTAAAATGATAGGCATCACTATTCTCCTGGGCACACAAGGCATGCCCAAAATGGTGGTAGAATTGTAGCAAAAGCCTTTTCTCTAGAATTTTTGGGGAACCCTACAAAATGTTGCTATGGGACCCACAAAGTTCTATATCCACCCTACCACTGATTTCATTTCTCACATCCTCTATTTTATGTATGGTATTCACAAATCAAAATAAACTAAGATACTTTGCAGCTGGAAAGATGGAAATTATAAAGATAAATTGATTTAACTTGTTTTTACATATAGATGAGCAAAATAACTTTCCAGATATCTTGGACCGTGATTTGCTGGTTCGCCAAGGACATTCATCTGGTTTTCATTTGATATACAAAATTGTGAATTACAATGTGTGATATTGTAACCGTCCTTAAAATGCAATATTTTATTCTAATCAAAGTTCTCCTGAGAATATTCATTTATATTTTTCTAGGTCAGCAGATATATAAACAATTTTTGGAAGAAGCCACATATGGGTGGGATCATATTAAGATGAGGTCAACACAAAAATAAAAATAATTAAGTTACATTATTGGGGCCTGATTCCATTCAATGTGAAACCCACTTTATTTTGGTTACATAGATAATTGTACTTAAAACCAGCTATTACAGTAGCCAAAATTTATGGACTTTAATACGCACCTCTATGGGGTATGTATAAAAATCTGCAATAAAAATTCACAAAATTAGCCTCGCAACCCAAAACATGGGCTTCACACTGAATTGAATTGAGCCCTATATGTCTTACCAGTTCAACTACAATAGAAAAAAGAATTAACTCTATACTATACAATGTATCCAATGCAGATATCACCCTTACAACAGGTAACCCAACATAGCCAAATTGAGGGGTGTGGGTGCCCACTTAGAGCGGCCCTATTGCGATAGGGCTATTCTCTCCCAGCCAGTTTCGAACTGGCTTGGTTTTTGATTGCATATGCCTTGATGAGGCATGGCAATCAATCCAGAGTCCCCCACTCCTTTCCCTAATTCTAACCCTAACCCTCCCCTCTCATTATCCTAACCCTCACTTCCGGCAGCCTGACCTTAACCCTCCCTTCCTGGCAGCCTGACCCTAACCTACCATCTCCCGCAGACTAACCCTAACCCTCCCTACCCCGCACCCTGGAGAGGTTACTCACCTTTCCCTCGGTCCGGCGATAGCATCAGCAGAGGGTTATGGGCATTGGCGGCATTTGCAAATCAGAATGGGTGAGCATGCTGATCAGCATACTCACCCAATCTAAAAAAAAAAAAAAGACATAGAAACTGGTAAGTATTCGAAATAGGGACAATCGAAAAGGAACTTTCAGATGTCCCTATTTCGGAATGAAGAGTTTCTAACCAGGGACTGACAACGCAAAATAAGTGATCACTTATCAATAAAAAAGAAATAAATTCCTGGAGAGTGCCACCCAATACAGATAGCAGCAGGGGTGTAACTAAATATTTGTGGGCCCCACAAAAAATTTTTAAAAGGGACTTCCACCTCTCTAGGACTGCACAGGAGTGGGTATGGGCATGCAACACTGGAGTGAAGATTGAAAAAAGTTCTTTGTAAAATGTGATGGAATATACCAGTGCTTTGTAAACAAGTAACACAGCAGATTAGAGTGAAATACTACAGATGACTTAAAAAAATACATTTTCATATTTTTTTATTATTAGTTTACACTCATTCATGTGAAATTTCAATGATGTTTTACACTCATTTCTCAAAATTTGGTACATGCACAGCATACCTAGTTGTAAAACTCATGTACTTGTTTGTATTCAATATTTAGCTTGCAAAAAAGACCAATAAAAAAAAAGATCAATAATCTCAATTCACACACCATTCCTAATAAATACAGCAGCATATCTATAAAAAAATATTATTATACTAAAGTGTTTTAAATAGCACTCTCAATAAGGCAGCTTTTATTAAATCCTTTGTTAGGTTATCACTAAGTTTTTAGTGCATAGAAACTCCTGATTTATATATATATATAAAATCTAATGCTTTTGCATTAGTTACCATCTAAATCATTGTACAGTGTAAATTAAGAACAATTAATGGAAAACAATGCATTTATAAGATACAATTTCAGAAACTGTATGAAATGACAAATGTACAAATAGTCTTCTAAACAATAACCATAATCACACATGAAGGAAAACAAAATACAAAAAATTCAGTCTATTCAAAGGTTTGATCGCATCCTAGACTGAGAATTGTGAATGTAGTGTCTACTGACCACTTTTATACATACACTTTTCTGTCTTGTGTCAGAATAAAAGACATTTTAAATATAATCGTCTTACATAATATGTGTACTTAGTCTTAGTCATTTTAAACATTTACGTATAAATTATTTTACTTTACACAAATATATTATTACTTTGTAATTACATATTTGTAGCTAAATTAAGAAATGTAGTTCAGAAAACTAACATTTATTCAATAGTTACAAACTGCTTTACCCTCATGTTTTCCATCTCCCATTTTTACCTTAAGCTCGAGTTTTGAAGATTGCATTATGTAAGACTTACCCTGACATCTGAAATACAATAGGGCGATTGCTGTGAAGTTTTCTCTGCCACCACTTCTCAAGTGTGAGAACTTACATTTCCTTATACCTTTCAGCACATTATTAAAAAATGTGTTGGTTTAAGCTTTACACCAGTCACAATTAAAATATCACAGTGCAATACTTAGTTTTGAGCAAAACCGAGTCAGTTAAAATACAACTAAAAATTGTTTTTCAACAATTCTTGGTGGAACCATCTATAATGCTGGCATTTCTTTTTCGCACATGAGCAGTGCATTTTAGTGTTTCATAAATTATAAAACAATTGAGGAAATGGCAACTGTATATATGAAAAATAAACAGGTTTGGTTAACATACTACTTTTGAATAATCCACCATTCAAAAACAAACATAAAATAACATGTAAACTGTTATTTGTAGTTACCTACAAACTTGTGAGCTAAGTTCCCCCAACAGTACTCAACTATTGTAAAATAGATACAATTGCCTCACTATAGTAAAATAGTCCACAGTCATAGCAAAAATGAATAATATATCCCACTGCCGCACCCTCAGTACTTTTTATGCCCTACTTTAGCTCCAGAACAAAAAGAGATTCTGTTAAATGTAATCACCTGTATATTCTGTTAAAAAAAGGCAATGGTACTGATTACCATGACGATAAAGCCCTCCCTGCAGTAAACTCCAACAGCTTTTTGGAATTTCCATGAAAGATTAATGAGAATGAAAGCTACAAATCATGGTTTACATTGCAACTTTACAATAGATACAAGGGGGTTGATTCAGAGCTGCGCTTACACCCTTTTTTTTTTTAGGTGCAAGTGTAGACCTGAGCAATACCATGTTGAACTGCAAGGGGAGGCACATTTATATTGTGAAATCAAAATTAGAATTGAGAGGTGAAGTTTCTTAGCTCAACTCTATGCTTTAGATTGAATATAAACCTTTGAGTATTTGAGTTCTATGTGCAAAAATAAAGTATTTTCCCTGCATGCAAAAGATTTAAAATGAATGAGCACCCTTACTTTGCAAAATGAATTAGCCGAGCTGTACTCTTACACCTATTCTGCCCTTACTCCCAAACTCTGAATCAGCCCCAAGAACAGTGGAAATATAAAATAGGAGTGTTCTGAATGTTATAAGATCATCTGACTCATCCTGTACTCACTGCAGTATAAAAATAAACACCTAAAAATGCATAAGTAGAAACATTTTCTACTTAAGGACACTTACTATAAAAAGTTCCTTTGACTCATTGAGGTATATCTAATAAAGTATTTTTTGTCTTAAAACGTTCCCATATTAAATTACGGCTTTCAAAATCACCAAAAGAACATACATTTTGTATTCTCCTAATTATATGTACACAATTATTTGCTGCCCTATACAGTATAGGGGCTCTGATACTGATTTAAACTACAGAAGTAAAAGTTGCATGTGTAGTAATTAGCAGCACCGAAATCTTCTTGTTATTTCAAACACAGCCCCATTTCTTAGCAATCCCAATCAGTTCTTAAGTTTTAATAGTGGATTTGTAATTGTGATAATACCCACAATGGAAGATAAAAGACCACATATACCAATGAATCCTTCATTGGTTCTGTAAATACCTAAGCGATCAAGAGGGCTTAAAAGGTCACAGACATTTTTTATTGTGTCTAATAAGACAGGTGGGTGGTTCTTTAGGCTCAGGCAGAGCAGAGTTAGAAAGTTCTCCAGGCTTTTCATAAGGGAATTATTTGAGTATGGATTGGATGCACTCTCACAATCTGCACCTTTTTTCAAGTGTTTCCTCTCTTTAGCCTCTTGTTCCATACACTGTCTTATTATATATAAATCTTTGACAAGGTGAAACAAGAGAGAATAGAAATAACATCTGGCAGCACGATGACGCCATTTCTCCTTGTTGATGCCAGTTACTAGTTCCACGCTCCTAACCCACAGGACAGTGTCACAGGTAAAATAAAGAACCCGGTTTAAATTGACAGCTGTAAGGCAGTAGCACAGGATGGGATCAGACAGCTGGATAGCAGCTTTTGCAGCTTCAATGGCATGCACCATGTTGCCTAGCCGGAACACTGAAAGACAACAAGCAGAGTTAATCATTTGTTCCTCCGATGAGCCCTGTGATAAAGGTCAACCAGTCCACTGAGCAAGTTCAGGTAATTCTATAAACATTCTAGTTGGCTTGATGACCTATAACCAATACATGTAATATTCACTAGTCTAGAAAGTGGGTTTGTTTGTTCTGCTTAAAGCAGACAGGAACATAAAAAAAAATCTATGCAGCAAATGTAACAATTAGTGGTGCACATTTAGGGCCCGATTCAATTAGCTAAAAAGCGTTCGGCGGCGTATTTTTAACGCAATTATTTTGTAAAATTACGGCCGATATTTTTTTGCAATTCAATAATTTTTCTAGCGTTAAAAATACGCCGGTTTTTGAACGATAAAAATCCGCACCTATGAAAGGTGCGGATTTTTAACGCTGCCCTATGTTGTGCCCCAACAGGGCATGCTAATGCTTGTAGAACTACAAGCATCAGCATGTCCATGGATGCCAGGGCATGCGGAAACATGCCCTGCTATCCAGGGACCGCTGAGCAGCTGCTAGGTAAAAAAAAAATCCTTCACTGAACGCTGCAAATTACCCAGTGCCTGAAGTATCGTGAGAACGTGATTTTTCTCCCGTAAATTTTTTACTTCGCTGCCTGCTGTTTTAGCACAGCGTAAAAAAAACAATTGAATTAGGGGTTTTTTTGCGGGCGAATACGTCGTATTTTTTCCGACGCTAATTTTTTAAAAATACCGCCTGCAATTGAATCAGGCCCTTAGGGTGAAAGGAAAAATATTTATAAGAAAAAAAGATTAATTTAAAAATAAATGCAAAACAATAGGTTATGATGCCATTAGACTCTGCTATGATGATTAGTAAAATAAAGAATAATTGAAATGAAACTACAACTACCACAGCCAGGTCTAGTACTTACATTTACGCCCAGCACTCATGTTAGATTCCACTCGTTTGAGCTTCATTACAACATTTTCTCTGCCAGCTTTATTTTCTAATATATACCTAAGCAACATGCATGCATACTGAGTAGCTCTGAAATGGAAAAAAATGAGTTGACTTTTTTTTTTGAATGGAAAAACAAAAAGCTGGATTCCTGTTTTAGACTGACTTGCAAGGTGAATTAAACATATTACTCTAAACAATGTATAAATTACAAGGAAAAAAGGCACAGATTTAAAGGTGATCACATGAACAATTTACCTGAAAAGTCGATCTCTCCCTTGACTCTGGTTTGTAAACTTCACAAATGAATCCATAGCGTCTGGCAATATAGTTTATTTTGTTCCCTGCAGCATGTGAAAATTAGAAATTTATTTGGAAGGTTATTAAATGGAGAACTGCATTAGTATAAAAAAAATATTGTATACCACTTGGTTTATATAGATTTGTCTTCCACTCAGTGCACCAGATCCAAACATCAGATTTTGATGCATTTAGGTATCTGAATGAAACATCAGTAGAGATCTGATATCCACATCTGTGCAAGCACTTTACTAACCACTCCTCTCAATTACACGGACTTCCAACCCGAGGACTCTATCTTAACACTTAAAGCACAAAGTAACAGCAGATCGAAGTCTGGTTCAGAATGCAGTACACGAGCAAGCCTATACTGTGCATTGCAATATTAAGCCCTAACCACTTGCAAGTGAAACTATGATGGAAGTTTAAATTGAGCAGATAGCATTCCAACTGTGTAACTCTGATGCTTGTGCAGATCAAAACTTTGTTTTCTATGCGGTTTGACCACATGGAAAATCTACTAATTTCCAAAATGACAACCTGAGGAGAAAAAATTTAAAAGAGATATATACTGATTTAGAGCTGAACTAACATCATTTTTTTTAGGTGCAAATGTAGACCTGGGAAATACCATAATACCATGTTGATCTTTAGGAGGGGTAATTTAAAATTGTAAAAGCAGAAACAGAATTAAGAAGTGAAGTTTCTTAGTTCAACTCTATAGATTAAACATAAAGCTGTGCAGTATTTGAGTTCTATGTGCAAAATGAAAGTATTTTCCCTAATGCAAAAGTTTTTTTTAGCACCCCTTACTTTGCAAAATGGTTTAGCCAAGTTGTATACTTACACCAGTTTTGCCCTTACTATCAAACTCTGGATCAGCCCCCAATATCTGTAAAATGATCTTAGACATGCACTTTGGCTTTAAAGTCTAAGGACAATTGCCATTTATCCTAGAAGGGATCAACACAGTTAACATGTCACACGACCCAGCTACCATAATTATTACTGCCTCTAACATCTGTCAGTTAATTTTTGTGATTTAACAGTTTATTTACACATTGCACTATATTTTATTAATATTATCATTTTATTTATTTTTAAGACACCACGCGGAATCTGCATCACCGTACATAGGCAATAGAAAAGACAATAATTAAAAATACAAAAACAGCAGAAAAATATGAAGGGAAAATAAAGCAGGATATGAGTGTAGGAGCAGGTGAACAAGTGGAAGAAATAGACAGTAGACAGAGAAGGTGGGAATTAATGAGGATAAGGCCAAGTGGTGGTGACAGGACGGAGGAGTCCCTGCTCATAAGAGCTATCATGCTAAGTGAGAGGGGGTAAACAAACAGGAGACACAAGGATGAAGATGGGGAGGGTGAGTGAGATTATATTTTATTAGAACACACTGTAAAATATAACATCTGTTCATGAATAGGCTTACTAATTTTGTCAAATCACTATTGGCCAAAAGGCAGCCCTGGGTGCTGCCCCTTGCAGACCTCAGTTCTTTTCTGTATTGATGTTAGAATTCATTATTATATGTTGTAAAACTTGTATAACTTTAGACCTTATATCAAGATAAAAGTTAAAATATTGCACTTTGGATGGTTAGAGCTGTGTCATGCAACTACTGAATTGTTCCATGTAATCCAACACTTTAAATCATGTCATAAGACTCATAACACAGCATGTTACATCACTTTACAGTTTTCTAGTGAATCATAACATGGAGTAAAGTATATGCATCGTACAATGCAGAAATATTGCATTAATCATGCTTACAAGCCGCTGCTCCCAGATTTCAGAAGTGTGCTATTTCCCTTAGTGTAGGTTATTGATTTGACCTATGTTAAGGAACCACCGATAGGTAACCCATTCATTGATGTGGGCCAAGGGTTAACAATTCCCAACTAAAACTTACAGCGTAAATCCTTTAGGGGGCATAATTATATTATCTGCATAACTCTATAATCCCTTTAACTCTTTAATGACAACATATTGGTGAAATGACAAGCACAGTAGGAGCACATCTGCCTTAGCACTGACCTGTACTGTGCCTGGGACAGGTGTCCAGCACCCTTGCTCTCCCCTCTCCAAAGAAAAGCAACTAGTGCAGCCACTGACAGCCGCATACGCAACCGAAATACCTTCCGCCACTACATGTCCCCGGATGGAAGGTTCCGTAACCTACACTATCACTTACAGAAGAGTTCTTTACTACCAATTAACTTTCTTGTGCGTAAGCAAACATGACTCGCACATGTAGGATTTATTATAAGTGTGGAGTTATAACGCCTATACCGGGAGGCTTATGGTGGCTACGTGTACATTGTGTGCAAACAAAATGCAGGCAGGGAGTTTAACGCGATCCGTACACGGTTATTATTAGTTCCACTTCAGTAAATGCTCCTAATGGATTCAGTGTATGGAAAGTAGCACCTTCTGTCCCTTGCCCAGTACTTTTGGTTGGGCGCTTCCTGTCTCTGTGGTTACCATGGTGACGGCCGGGTAACAAGAGGCGTATGAAACTGGATCATGGTGATGGACGCTGGCTGGTTGTGACCGTGAATTAATGGGTAAGAATGATTTAAGTTACAGATATAAGTTATGTGTTTAAAATAAGTGCATTAGCGAGGTTCATGTTCACCCTGCTCCTAATGTACTCAGTAGTACAAAAGTTTAGCTGTATGTAATGCCAAATTGTATTTGTTTATATTAAGACCAAGACATGTATCACTGTAAAACAAATTCCGGCAGTTATCCCTGGAGCATAGGCAGCCGCATTGGGCCCCGCGTGTTAGGGGGCCCTGCAGGTCCCAGACCAGACACCGCAAATAACCTCTTACCTGGTCACAGACTATAGGACTATGTAAGAGGGAAGTGAGAGTGGGCATCTGGTTGCCCACTATGAGCCGACAATTAGCTGTTGGCTGTGTGTATTTCGAAAATGTTATTTTCGGAGCAGAGAATTAAACCCGTATAAGTATTGTTTTGATGATAAAAGAAAAAACTGATACCGCTAGAGACAAAGGGCCGAATTCACAGAACCATTTTGTGCGTGAAGTTCCGTGCATATTTTTATGATCCGATGAACTGCGCATGTGTAGTAACTAAATTTACGTTATCTACGTTAATTTTACGCACGCATGTCCATTAGGCACAGACTTGTGAATCGCACAAGAGGAAATATGAAGGGGCGCGGTTGTAATCCGTCCAGAATCAGATACGTAAAAGTGGGTGGGGAAGGCATTTAAATGACCGTTTGAGGGCATGGTTAGTTAGATACGCACGTACGGAAGTAATATACTCACGGAAATGCACACTTAAAGATAAGGGTGGTCGAGGAACTCGTAAGTCAAGGACAACTCGTCCGTGTGAGGGGAGTGTCAGAGGAACTATCAGAGGTTTTTCTTTTATTATTTTGAAATTGGAGTGATGGATCCTGTTCCTGATTTTAGCACTGTGAGAAACATCCACAATTACTTAGAGTTAATAAGTAAGGAGAGAAAGGTCACCATTATATAGCAAATCTTATTTCTTATAAGTATTGTTTTGATTCTTACAAAATTTTATAAAGAAATTTGACAGTTTTTATAAATGAATTTGACTTCAATCAATTATTGCACATAGATAATAGGATTATGATGTGTGTTTTATTTATACGTAATAAATTATTTTATTCCTTACATTATTGTTGTTTTTTAATAAGAAACACACTGGCAATATATTACTGTTTATGTGTATTTAGTAGCCTTGTTTCAGTATGTATTTACATTTTTTTTCATCTTTTAAACTATTTTTCTGTTTGCATTGTATATTATGCTTCCACATATCTAGCACCAGATTTACTAAGCTGCGGAAAATGAAAAGTGGAGATGTTCCCCATAGCAGCCAATTAGATTCAGTTAGACTCACTCTCCTATTACATACTAGCAAAAGTCGGCTAGTGGTTGCTATGGGCAACATCTCCATTTTTCCTTTCCCACATTTTAGAGTCAATTTAGACTGGATACAGAATTATGAAATGTGGGCATTTGCCACACACTGTGCGCGGCAATGTGCATGCATGAGGTAAAGGTTTCCAGGACGTGTCAAGATCCTCATAATCCATGCTTCTGCCTTGAAGCCTTTTAAATGACAGGGAGAGAGGGGGAGAGTTCTCCCTGCGACCGTTTTGAACTTAGGATCTGACTTTCTGAACTCCACTGTTGTGAAGCTGTCACGATAGCGGAATTCAGTATCCTGTCCTTTATGATGGGTTATAAGTAATAACCCATCACGAAGGAGTAATTGTTTTGTATAATACTTATTTTAAAAATAGCCAACTTAACATTGTATAAGTATAAAATGCTGGAAATCCTTTCTCCTCTTAAGACTCGTGTTTCATGCAATTTTGAAATGGTTTAACTATTGGTGCATGTAAGTCAATTCTTTAAGCACTACACTTGGGGGCTGTCTCAGTTTGGCTATCGGTAGCATTAGCTCTGAGTGTTCCTCACTGTCTTTAAAGTTGACTTCTCTTCTATATAGTATTCCCTCCACAATCACTATCTGGTTATTTTGTAACAATCACTTATGAATGCAGAAGACAGGATTGTTCACCTCCCAAATAAAAGACCCCTTCTTTTCTCCACAGCAATCATAGCCATGTGATAACAATATCTAAACAGTACTCATAACATATGCAGGACATTGCCTGGGAAAAGCCATTTAGTGGATGTCTGTGCCGCTAAAGCAACTCATTTTATTGGACATTCCTTTATACGCTCAAATGGGTAATTTTATTTTCAGTATTTTAGGTTTTAGAATGCTGTAGATATACAGAAATCAATGGATCTCTCTGTTTTATTTTTCAGGTGAATGAATACACAATTACTAGTTTACAGATTTTTTAAAGCTTTTTTTTCCCCATCTGCTGGAGCCCCAATCATGCCACTGTATATAAGAAAGGGGCTTTTAGAAATACCTGCTGGTTCTGAGAGAGACTGGGCCAATGAAGAGCAGGAGGAAGGTTATTTCCTGAGGGATCCAGACCAAGCACATGACTATCTGCCACAGCCATATCGAATGATAGCAAAAGTAGTAGAGCTTCTAATTGATCAGACCCTTGAAATTATCAAAATACATGAGGAGAAACGTGAAGCAGAGAAACTTCAGACGAAAATTGACGTCTTTCAGCCAACTGCAGAAATTCAAGTAAGGATTGTGTATATTACAAAATCATTTTTACAACATGAGTAATTCTCATATATGGGAACTTTTTTCATTTATTGAATTTATTCTGATGATTAAGTAATTTGCAATGCAATGTGTATTACACTTGCCATGTAAATGTCAGATTACAATCACCAGCTATAACATTTAATTCTACTATTGCAGGCTTTCCATATGTTCTGAAACTATGAGTTCTAGCATTCTTTATCAGGTATCAGCTAAGCCTATACAGTCAAAGCATGAGGACTTTCCCAACATATGGAGAGCCATGGGTTGACCCCTGTGTGCAGCCAACCTGATAATCAGGCACTGTATATGCTGGACTTTTTTGCTGAAACACCCACAAATGCACTCACCAGATCTGTGAATCAGCTAGAAATGATTAAATGAACCAGTGCTGTGCTGATCCTATGAGTATGACTCAATACGTGAAAGTGTGTACCTAGCTTAACACACAATCTGGTCATATTACATAACCTGGTCAAAATATACAGTTAGTAATTAGCAAATAATCTTGGTCCAGATCCAGACATATAATGCATATTAGCGAATGCACTGCTAACGCTGCTTACATTTGGTTTTGCGCGATACACAGTTCTGTTTTTTTTTTTTAAATGCAGTGCAAGGGGGGAGTTTGAGATTTAAATTTAACAGTATGCACTTTTCCTATGCATGCTATCCAGACTTTTGACCCATTCCCATTTTACTTGAGGAGGATTGGAAATCTTAATAAAAGGTCCTGGATTCAGAAGACTATGCGAGTGAGGGGTGTGGTCTCATATGCTCTTGCATGGAAGGCTGTTATCAGTGGAGATCTGATAATGGATCCCCAATGGCACTGCGTATAAAGCTCTTAACGCAGTGCCACTGTAAGTCTGGATCCAGTCCCTTGTTATTAGTTAATTTGCAGATATGGGTAAAGTCATATATACAGCTTTAATAGAAGGATCTCATTGAATTTGCAATATGGATATGTTGCGTGTGTGGGTAACTGAACTAGATATAGTACCCAAGTTAAGGGCAGAGTGGATTCTGGAGCATGTAATCGATCTTGGTGACTACTGAAACACTCTGCAAATTCCACTCTTTTGCCCATATTTGTATTCTTATTATTATAATTAATATTATTGTTTATATAGCACCACCAATTATATCGAACTATGTGTATAAAATGTGTATAAATGTCCATTAAACAGGAGTTTAATGCTTTGCTTGCTGACCTCTCCAAACATAACTAAACATTTTTGAAACGTGGCAGTGTTATTTCTATTATCAGTCTTATATGTTGCGTATCCTATTGTTCATTACTAATAGAAATGAATTCTCTTCTGCATTTCTAGGTGTCCAGGAGAGTGAATTGTGTGGCTGCAGGGGCATCTGGGACATATTTATTTGTTGGCCTTGCAAAGGGTCTGGCAGTTTACAGCCTAACTGATCTTGACTGGATTTGCGGTTGGGAAGCAAATAACCTTGATGTTTGTACCCTGAGTGTGTGCCATGTGCAAAACCAGGTCTACCTCCTCAGTACAGTGGATGACATGGGTAAAGGTTCCTTCCAAATTCCTTATTTGATTATTCACCATTTCACAGCACAAATGTATATCCCTACATTGTACTCTTTCTGGTTTTTGCTATGGAATTCACACACTACTCTTCTTTCTCTAGGCATTGCTCGTCTCTTTTACTTTTCTGATGAGAACCTCCATTTTCTCAAAGCCTTCAATGAATCGGTAGGATTTTCATATTCTTAATGAAGATAAAGATAATCAGGTTTCCAGATAGTTGATTGGGCTGAGTCTAATGTTCTTTTTTTATTTTATTTTTTTACAGGAGGACATAAGTAAGCGGACAATTAGTGTCCAGTTTAAGGTGTCTGATGGAGGTGACTATGCTGGGGTACTTTTGGAAGGTAAGGTTATTTTGATCTGATTAATCTGTGAACACAGCCGCCCAATGCTTTATTCACGGGGGCTGGCCCACTCACCATGTGTATGAGTTACACATAGTGTGTAGGCATAGGTTACTAAATTGTACAGTTAGGGCTTGTCTAAGCCCTTCCGTACAATTCAATTCTGCACACACTTAGGGCCAGATTTACTAAGCTGCGGGTTTGGAAAAGTGGAGATGTTGCCCATAGCAGCCAATCAGCTTCTAGATCTTATTTAACTATTCAGAGGAGTAGCATGGATTAATGATACCCAGAGCAAGTGAATGGTACCGCGTCCCCCAACCCCGTCCTCCTGTAGTGTGCCAGGGAGTGTTCCCATAATATGTTTGCCACATGTATAGTTGTTTTTCATGATCAAACATGTTTCATCACACGTGAAGCTTTATTTTTAAGTAGGACTATTATAAACAGGTCCATTTATATTTGAAAAATAACCAATAAAACGTGGCAGTGTTATTTCTATTATCAGTCTTATATGTTGCGTATCCTATTGTTCATTACTAATAGAAATGAATTCTCTTCTGCATTTCTAGGTGTCCAGGAGAGTGAATTGTGTGGCTGCAGGGGCATCTGGGACATATTTATTTGTTGGCCTTGCAAAGGGTCTGGCAGTTTACAGCCTAACTGATCTTGACTGGATTTGCGGTTGGGAAGCAAATAACCTTGATGTTTGTACCCTGAGTGTGTGCCATGTGCAAAACCAGGTCTACCTCCTCAGTACAGTGGATGACATGGGTAAAGGTTCCTTCCAAATTCCTTATTTGATTATTCACCATTTCACAGCACAAATGTATATCCCTACATTGTACTGCTTTGTATTGTATTTGTATTGTATTGTACTGTATTTGTATTGTATTGTTTTTGCTATGGAATTCACACACTACTCTTCTTTCTCTAGGCATTGCTCGTCTCTTTTACTTTTCTGATGAGAACCTCCATTTTCTCAAAGCCTTCAATGAATCGGTAGGATTTTCATATTCTTAATGAAGATAAAGATAATCAGGTTTCCAGATAGTTGATTGGGCTGAGTCTAATGTTCTTTTTTTATTTTATTTTTTTACAGGAGGACATAAGTAAGCGGACAATTAGTGTCCAGTTTAAGGTGTCTGATGGAGGTGACTATGCTGGGGTACTTTTGGAAGGTAAGGTTATTTTGATCTGTTTAATCTGTGAACACAGCCGCCCAATGCTTTATTCACGGGGGCTGGCCCACTCACCATGTGTATGAGTTACACATAGTGTGTAGGCATAGGTTACTAAATTGTACAGTTAGGGCTTGTCTAAGCCCTTCCGTACAATTCAATTCTGCACACACTTAGGGCCAGATTTACTAAGCTGCGGGTTTGGAAAAGTGGAGATGTTGCCCATAGCAGCCAATCAGCTTCTAGATCTTATTTAACTATTCAGAGGAGTAGCATGGATTAATGGAACCCAGAGCAAGTGAATGGTACCGCGTCCCCCAACCCCATCCTCCTGTAGTGTGCCAGGGAGTGGAGTGAGCATGTTCCCTGATATTTGCTGGCTAAAAGGAAGTGTTGTTTTTATTTAAATGAATATTGATTGTTGGGTTCTTCTCTTTGTGCCTTATGTTGATTCTTACTGCACTGAAAATCTGTGGGAAAAATTAAGATATCCTCCATTACATATCTCCTCCCACCCACAATTACATATTTCCCTTCTTTTGTTAAATATCTCCCTTCAATCTCTCCACTATAATGACATACCTGCCTTATTGTGCCACCTCTCCAATACCCTTCCCCCTCCCTGCACTCCCTTTCTACACATGGTCCCCCCCTGTCCAACCTACATTTACACAAATCCCTTCCTGTCTCCTTTACATTACGCATCTCTCTCCCTACTCCCCTTTCATTCCACATTCCCCTTCCTGTCTCCCTTATATTATATATCTATGGACATGGCACACTATATAAAGCACAAGCCAGCACCCAGAGCACAAGCTCCACCCTCGCTACTCCCCTGTAACTATTACATACTAGAGAATGTAGTCCTTCACAGCTCACATTATGGTCATCCCCAAACCAGGTAAAGACCCATCTCAATGCCCAAGATACCGCCCCATATCCCTCCTCAATCTTGACGTTAAAATTTATACTAAATTAATAACGAACAGAGTTAATCTAATCCTCCCCTCAGTCATACATACCGACCAAGTAGGATTCGTACGGGGACGCGATCCCGTGATAATACGACCAAACTAATTAACCTAGTCCACCATGGCGGACTTCATAAAATACCGACCATCCTTCTCTCGACTGACGCAGAGAAGGCGTTTGACAGGGTGGACTGGGACTCCCTTTTTGGGGTGCTAGAACACCTTGGCCTGGGACCCATTTGTGTTGGGAAGATCCAAGCCCTCTACTCCAACCCCTTGGCCAGAATTAGGATCAATGGGGGTATCTCTCATTCCTTTCCGATTACAAACGGCACGCGCCAGGGTTGCCTCCTCTCCCCTCTCCTATTTGTCCTTGGTATGGAAGCCTTAGCTCTCATGCTCCGTCTGACGCCAGACATTATGGGGGTCCAGATTAGAGACCTTCTACTCTCCCTCACTAGCCCTGCAACTTCTCTACCCTCTTATTAAAACAATTTCAACTCATTGGCAATATCTCAAACTTTAAAGTTAATATGGATAAATCAGTTGCAATGAACATTAACCTGCTTAGTCAACAACAAGCCTTTAAATGGGAGCAGGCCAAAATTACATACTTGGGTATTAACCTTACACCAGACCCATCACAACTTTTCTCTGCTAACTTTCCCCCTTTCCTCTCCAAAATAGAAAGAGACTTGTCAACCTGGACTGCTAAGCAGTTTTCCTGGCTTGGCAGGATCAATATAATAAAGATGAATGTGCTTCCCCGTATCTTGTACCTCTTCCAAACCCTCCCAATTCACCTCCCTCACACGTTCTTTAAAACAGCTCAGGGCATGTTTAGATCATTTGTATGGCAGAGTAAGCCTCCCAGATGTAAGGCAGGTGTCTTGTACCAAAATAAAATAAGAGGAGGACTCCAGCTTCCCTACTTAAAGGGCTACTACTGGGCTGCCATGCTTACCAGAGTGGTAGAGTGGTCGAGACCAGCAATACTTAAGCAATGGAAAGACATAGAGTCTGAGATAGCTCCCATCCCCCTAATAATTCTTCCTTGGCTCCCCACACTACCTCACATTCAACACCCCACCTAAGAACCTACAATCTCTTGCTGGAAATATCTCCGCACAAAGGCAGAACTATCTTCTGTTCATTCACCCCTCACCCCACTCCTACATAATAGAGATTTCCCCCCTGGATTAACACCTAGGAACTTTTCACAATGGCCCACCACGGATGGTCTCCAGGCTCGGCCGCTGATGCAGGGGAGGACTCTTCTGTCTTTCCAAGAGTGCCAAAGACAGTTCTCTCTCCCGCAAACTGACTTCTGGAAATACCTGGGTGTCAGACATTACCTGACGCATGGGGGACTGCTCTTGAGGTGGAGTCGTCAACTGACACCATTTGAGGATCTCTGCTCCACGGAGTCTGCTCCGTCACGCTTACTCTCCAAAATTTATAGACAACTCATCTAACATCTAAATGTTCCATTAGCCTTTCTACAGTGAAGATCCAATTTAAAATTTTGTCTCGATGGTACAGGGTGTCCTCTACGATTCACCGTTTCCTACCCTCCTATCCAGATACCTGCTGCTGGCGTTGCCAAGCTGACGTTGGCACATACTTGCATATATGGTGGGACTGCCCCTGCCTTACTAGTTTTTGGGAAGTGAGGGAGACAGCGTGTAAGGTATCACAATTAGTTGTTCCCCAGGGACCAGAGTTCTGTCTCCTGTCTCTCTCCGACATCCCTTTTAAGCTATACAAAAAAATCTCTCCTAAAGCACATGAATAATGCCGCCAAAGCGGTTATTCCCATTAAATGGAAATTCAATACGTGTTAATGGACAACTTTATTTCAACCTCTTACGGGCTATACCCCGAATTCCGAGACACTTGATACTCCTGGCTTGAATTCCAACAAATCTCAGACTACTCCATGGCAGTGGGCTCCCCGACATGACCTTCGAATATCCCCATTGCTTCCCCTTGATACAACTCTCAGTATTTTCCTTGCACAAGGTCTCTCATTTCCCGACTACTCTTTGTCTACGTTTATACATCGCAACTGGTCCTAACAGGCTCCAGATAGCGCATTATTGTCAGTCACATTTATTCCCCCCTCTTCCCTACCCTCTTTCCTCCTTCTTTTCTTTTCTCTATAACTAAAATTACTGTTGTACTTAACAAAAGGACTACTAGTAATATTGTTCTAATAAATACTCTTTATATGTGAGGAATACTAAAATTCTCTTCAGATTTGACTATGTATGTAACATGTTGTCCTGTACCACATTATCATTCATTCCTCTCTTTGTAATTTAAATAAATAAAGAATTTATTACATACTAGAGAATGTCAGCTAAATTCTGATTGGTTGCTATGGGCAATATCTCCACTTTTCCAAACACACAGCTTAGTAAATCTGGCCCTAACGTATGGAATATGGTATTCATTCTGGATCCGGTCCATAGTTCCGAAAGTAAATCCTATTGCCTGAAAAAGCAACATGAAGCAATGTATCTTTATGTCCCAAATCATCAGTTCTGTGTAGTTTTGGCCATAATATGTTTGCCACATGTATAGTTGTTTTTCATGATCAAACATGTTTCATCACACGTGAAGCTTTATTTTTAAGTAGGACTATTATAAACAGGTCCATTTATATTTGAAAAATAACCAATATGGTTAGTTAGATGTTTAAAGCGTGAAAGAAGATTTAAAACATATAATACAGTTTAGATGTTATGTGGGAAGTCACTCTCCTCGCCCTGGAATGTGCCATACTAGTCTGACTTGATCTTGCTGTGCACTTTAGCAAAGATGCAGAAAAGCTACTGGCCTTGGCAGTGACCAAAATGTGTATCTTCCAATTTTGGATTGGTAATATTCCCTTGCCCATGAAAATGAAAAACATGTTAGGATGTGCACTATTATATATTCCCTGTATGGGTTATACCTCCGCTACCTCTAGTGTTGTCAGAGATTATTATTTTTGTGTTATAGTCAAATAGGGGTAGATCCAGAACTAAGTACGCTAGCGTGTTTACACTAGCCGCTGACGTAAAAACTCTGTTTGGCATGTACTGCGTATACGCACAGCAGATGTTACACCATGTAACTCTGAACGTACGTAACAGGCTAGTATCAACAGCATAACTATGTACAAAGGGGCCTGCCAGCCATATGACCCCCATAATTATGCTTCGGTGGCGGGGTGAGGCATTTATATCATACAGTATGGGCGCGCTTAGGCAGGTACATACCTACGTGTCAGTACTTACGCTGCATAAAGTTAAGGTAGGGTTCGGCCAAAGTACATACGAGCAAGGGGAGTGCATAGTAAATACGCTACGTCTTGTAACATAATGGAAAGGTAGCTCTGGATCTGGCCCATATTTCGGTTTGCTCTGACATATTATCCATGGATCTGTATATTCGCATGTATGAACTATGTGCATTAATGCATGATCTTTTGTTTACTATTCTTTGTTCTTGTACTTTTCATAACGTGTGATAACATGTATGTTACCAATTTGTCTTTTATTGCCCTGATACAAAATTGTTAGATAAAATAAAAATAGTTGAATAGTCACACACCACACACTAAACTCTAGACAAGGTCCTGGTGCTCTCCAGATGTTGTGTCCCAGCATGCTTAGTCAGGTATCAGCTATGCCCATGCAGTTAAAACATGCTAGCTCTTGCAATTTCACAACACCTGGGGGAGCCACAGGTTGGCAAGTCCTGCTCTAGACTATGGGCCATATTTACTAAGCTGCGGAAAAGAAAAAGTGGAGATGTTGCCTATAGCAGATTCTAGCTGACACAGGGAGTAATACTGTCTCGAGCTGCACTGCATCATTTGCTTGTTTTTACTAATGTGTTTTCCAGCACATGCATTAAAATCTTGTAGGTTGAGATGATTTGTTGCATTGCACCTTTAAACCCAAATACACACCACTTTTGTATTCCATTTCGTTGTAGAGCTTTACTAAAAACACTGCATTGTAGATTAAAAAAAGATAAGGAAGTGTGTTTGAAGTGTTTTTTGAGCCTTGGAATTTTATTCCTTTGTGTTATTCCTTTGTGTTGTTACTATGTATCCCAAACTAATTGCCAATTTGACACTATGTATTACACTTTTTTTTATATATTATAGGACCCTTTTGTTCTATTCTATTTTTGTCTAAAACACAGGTGGCGGGGAATGCTGGCTTGAAGTATACAAGCTACCTAAAGATATGTGGCTGAAGGAGCTGGAACATGTACAGGCTACTGTAAGCACACTGTCTCCAGGCAGATTTTGTTATTGGAATTGACATAAATGCATTGAATAAGTGTCAATTACTAAGCTCAATCATTTAATTAATTTTTTTTTTAATAGCAAACTATTTACTAAATGAATTTGAACATGCATCATCCCTATACATATTTGAAAACTGTAAAATTATCTACAGTTTTTATATATATATTTCAAAGATATAAGGTTGTTATATGCAACAATTTGATAAACAGTGAAAGTTCCATTAAATAATAATAAATAAAAAAGAGATTGTGGGATATCTTTGAATATATCTCCTTTTTAATGAGTATTTCGCTGTATGTCAGCTGAACTCTGCAGTCTGCTTGTGGAATTCGGCTGCATATCTGGCAATGTGCATGCGCATGTCAATGTTCCACAACGGATCAACAGGATGCAGTTGCCCGTCCAATCAGCTGATTTTTGCCACTGATACAGCTGACAGCTTAATTGCAGTTGTACCAGTGCCAAAATAGTAGAAATACTGAATATTCCTATTTGGAATGGGTTTTATGTTGAATGGCCACATTATAACAATTACCCATTCCCAATAGTGGGAAGGTTAGAGTTAGGCTGCAGGACATACTCGTTCCCAATAGTGGGTAGGTTAGAGTTAGGCTGTAGGACATACTCGTTCCCAGTAGTGGGTAGGTTAGAGTTAGGCTGCAGGACATACTCGTTCCCAGTAGTGGGTAGGTTAGAGTTAGGCTGTAGGACATACTCGTTCCTAGTAGTGGGTAGGTTAGGGTTAGGCTACAGGACATACTCATTTCCAGTAGTGGGTAGGTTAGAGTTAGGCTGCATGACATACTTGTTCCCAGTAGTGGCTAGGTTAGAGTTAGGCTGTAGGACATACTCGTTCCTAATAGTGGGTAGGTTAGGGTTAGGCTACAGGACATACTCGTTCCCAGTAGTGGGTAGGTTAGAGTTAGGCTGCAGACATTGATGGTTTAAGTTTAGCCTGCTAATAGGGAAGGTTAGGGTTAGGCTGCTGGACAGGGAGGGTTAAGGTTAGGTAGCTATAAAGAGAAAGTTAAGATTAGGCTGCGGGTCAAGGAGGGTTAAGGTTAGACATCTAGATGTGGAAGGTTAGAGTTAGGCTGCAGGACTGAGAGGGTTATAGTTAGGCTGCTAGAAGGGGAAGGTTAGGGTTAGGCTGCGAGACATGGAGGGTTAGGTTTAGCAGAGGGATAAGTTACCTATCGCTGTATGAATCTTTAAAGATCCTCTAGGAGCTGTATCCACGCTGTCTAGCTGGAAACTATTGCTGTTTCATTGCTATCGCCGTTTCACTGTAGGTGTGTGGTTCGTCGCATAGCAGCTGATAGGACCAGTGAACCATACTCAAAACCATCAGCTTTACTTTTAAACTGTTATTTAGAGTCGATCTAGGAAGTATCACATCTCAACTCTAATAATATTTGCTACAGATGAAATTTGTCTCCCTTGCAATTCATCATGGTTTTGCCCAGGTGTAACTTTAATCTATGTCAATTTCAGCATATTTATATATTGTGTTAGTTGTATTAAAATGTATTATATGATATTTGCAATCTTTAGGTGGTAATAAAAACATATTTAATTCATAGATATTTTGTTAATGTTTAGCGATGTATGTGAAAGCACCTTTGCTGGTTCATTTAAAGAACATTCCATGACAGATCCTATGCGTTAAGCTGTACAGACTGTCACTAGTACTACATCTCTCCTATCATTCTTTATGTGAGCTCAGTGACTGTTAGTTGAGGATTTTGTATGTCTTGCATTGCAGGCAGCTGTTACACCTGTTGTGACAGAGCCAAAGATCACTCAGCCTGTGCTCTTGATGAAGATAAAACCACCTAAACCACTTGCAGGTATTATAAGATTTCTGTGAAATAAGCTGTAACAAGATAATAACATTTATATCTATGTTGGAGTCAGATAGCTATCATTTTATAACTGCTGTCAGCCAGATCTGTCAGCCTGGTTGGGGCCAGCTAAGAGTTAAATGTATTTTTATTAATAATTTTTTGCTTACAAATAACATACAGTATATGCATCAACCTAGCCCCACTCTGGGTACTACCTACAGAATGCCACCTCCATTACTGAGCAGGTAATCTGATCAAGTGATAATCGCCATCGCCAGATCACTAGAAAATGCCTCCAGTGTGTGACTGGTTTATAACTCCCCTGTCATACCAGCTAGAATTGGATCACTTACAATGCTGATGTGCACATCAGAATATAAAAGGGAACCTTCTAGGCGCTAAATGGAACTAGCAGCTGTATGGGAGATTTTGCTATTCTCCCTATATAGAAAAGCCAAAATGTATACAAAAAGTATAAACAGCGCTAATAACTATTAAAATTCCTTAAAATTAAAGGCGGTTCTGATGAATCAAGAAACGGCAACCTTATATCTAAAACAATCTTTATTAAACATAAAAATTATTTTTAGTGGAGTGTATATATACCAGTATTTACTTATTCAGAGGCAATCAGCTTAAATATTGCAACCAATATGTAATTCAGGCAGTTTTGCACATATAAACACCAAGAGGCAGTTATCAAGTTCCTTAACCGTAGAGACGGATATTGAGGTTAAGATAAGTCACTTGAAAATGAATGCCAGATAGGTTAGATCAATAGGAGACACGAGGATACATGGACAACGGCATGGGCACAGTTAATGTTATGTTTCAAGGCATCCACTGTTGGTATGGAAGGTGGTTACAGAGCACAATATTACCCGATCAGTTGGGAGTTGAAATAAGCCGCTCGTCCTCCTCAGATGCTATCGGTGCCGCTTCACACACTGGGTACAAAGTCACTGACGGGTGGCCACCCCCCGCAATGCAATTAACCAGCGGAGATCCTGCTCGAGTTGCCGACAGTAACAAACTCCCATTTCCAAGAGGATAAGTGCTTTAAAGTTCCAAATCCACCTCCAACCTTGGTGATAGCCTCCAGCAATAAGATCAATAAGCACCTTAACAAATAAAACACCTTCTTACGCGTTTCATCTGACCAGACGTTTTCAAGCCAAATACCCCTACACAATTACTTTATGAATGAAGCGTTTAGAAGGCTACAGCTTAAAATGCTAAACCATAATGGTTCCACATAGGCTGTGGATTGTAAGTCGTCAGCAACTTCTGGGACTGTACACTGTATGTCCTTATGTTAACATTTGGCTCTGGAATGGGTTTATTTGCGAAAACAAAACCTTACTGTCTATTAACTGCTTTCATTGACTCCTTTACTCCCATTGAACACCCCTCAGGCGGTTGCAGCAGTAAGATGCATTCAGGTAGCTTCATTTGTGTGTGCTTGTGTTCTGGGCATGCTCAGTGTGAATATACCCTATCTGGCTTATATTCCAGTCTGAAGCATGGCCAGAAACTCAATACTACTAGTTCCCAACTACAACAAGGTGCTGTCGGCTATAAGAAAAGCTAATTGAAAAACAAGTTATTACTGCACCGTTTACAAACTTAATATTTTCATGCGATAATGCCAGTTTTGGAAAACTGGCACTAAAAAAGCGAAGTTCAAGATATTTGCAAACCATGGATCGCCATTGGACAACTTTGCTACATACAATCGCCAGTACGAAAAAGGGTCTGAAGCCCTAATTCACAAATGTTGTATCTCCGCCGTAGAGGCAGAGATAGACATTTAAATTAGGGATCGGGGCGGGGTAAGGCCGCAGACCTAGTCGTTATTTTTAAGGTAGGAATCTGGACACTACCTTTACTACCTTGAGCGGGGAGTGCAGGGGGCAGGCACTCCCCGCTATGCTAACGTTCGTACTGACCTCACACGTCCGTAAGATGTGCGTAGGTCAGGATCTGGGCTAATACCTGTAAATTCAATGATACCTTCATTGACATTTATAAAAAATCATGACAATGTGTTATTACATGTTTTGTATATCGGTGTATTTATTCAATGAAATATTTGATCTGAAGAAAAAAATCATACAAGAAATATTGTCTTGTCTTAAACGACTGGCATTTATCAAGATATTTTAGCATATTATTTAAATATCCTTTAACCATTGCTCCATCTCATGTCATTTGTTATTTAGGAAGCTCATTCAAAAACGTGCAGGAGGCTGTGCAGAGCAGTGAAGACAGCAGTGTATTTGGTACTGGACAGAAGCACATCATCAGCTCTCATCAGTGGGATCAACAAGAGGCAATATTTATGGGCATACTTGAAAAATACCAGGGAGTAGATGCACCAGAGACACCAGAAGGAGGGATGTCCAGGTAAAGGAGCTGAAATATGTATGTAGTTGTTTTACTGCACCAATAGAAAATTATTACAAGGGAACTAACTTACTGTTGTATCTGGCCAAATTAAGGGTATCTGCAGCTGCCTGACCGGTTTGGTTTGCATCAAAATTTAGAATTCAATTTAACTTAGTGGAAAATCATATAAATGTTAAAAAAAGGTTAAACAATGAAATAAGTTCAATACAACATTTTAAGTATATTTATAAATAATAGAGCATTTTTTCATCCTGAACTGGCTGTAATGGAGGATTGTGGTGGTAATTGCTCTCTTGGAGCTGCCATAGAATGTATATCAGCAGGTAACAAACTTAAGCTGAGAACAAGTAAAATGAATGCTATATCCAGAGTTATAAGTCTATATATTTCTAAATTCAGTCCTCAGTTGGATGTACAAAAACATGTCTGATACATTGTGAGGAGTATGTGAACAGTAAATAACCTATATCTCCTTTGTTTAGACACACCATGTTTCATTTTCTCCTGCCTAATAAATTGTTACGTTGTGATACAGGAGCCATGCAGTCAGGTTTGTAAATATTCTTAATTTCTATGGGCCAACAATGTGACTGATTTCAAAGTCTAATTCTGTCTAAAAATGTTGGGTGAAATATGGTGAAAAGGAAAATATGCTGACTGTACCCCAGTTTAGCAGTTTTGCTGATCTGATTCTGCTGTGTGTCTTATAATTGAGAGTCTTTTTTCATCTCAGGTGTCTTAGTCACTTATACCACTTTCACATCACCACTCACAGGTTTTTCCTGAGCGAATTGTCCGTGTCAAAAAAAAAAAGCTGCGTTACAAGTCTACAAAAACCCGGGAAATTCCCAGGTCTGACCGTGTCACATGTGCCATGAATTTCCCGGGTCTGTCCTGGCAAGCAACTGTCAATCAGCCTTAAGAGGAGCAATTATTGGCTGAAAAAAGGGGACTTCACTTTTTTAATTACAAAAACCCGGGAAATTCCCAGGGCTGACCGTTTCACATGTGCCATGAAAAAAAAAAAAGAGGATCTGAAAAGAGACAGGCTGCGTTTGTAGCACTTGTAGATTTCCTTTCGCCACTATGAACTTAGTACTTGCATGTCTCCTTTCTGGTCCACCCGCAGGAGGACCAGAAAGGGGACATACAAGTACTTAATTCAGTGGAACTAAATTCAGTGGAACTGTAGGAAGACTGGCCAGAAAAGAGATATATACAAGTGCTAAAAAATGCGTGTGGCTCCCGGCTACAGATTTATTTACTAATGCCATAGTAATAGTAAAAAAATCTGTCCAATCAGGTGCCTTTGTAAAGGACATGTGTTAAAGACTTTTACATTGACACCAGTCGCATGTCAGACCTGGGAAAAACCTTTCTATTTCTCCCGGGTCTGAATCCCAGTCACCGAAAAAGGGACATTTCACATCACCACCAAATATCCGGGCTTTTGCCGAGATATTTGGTGGTGATGTGAAAGGGGTTTTACTGAGCTATCATGGATCCTCTCCTGTAAACAACTTTTAATTAAATAATTCTTCTCTGACTCAGACTCTCTTTATGTCTGAATCGCTTAATTTGGAAACCGTAATGGTAAAGTGCCAACCAGTGCCCTTGATATAACTCACGCTATAATGTTGCTAGGTCTCTATAATCTACTATCACTCAGGCCACCACATACATTTACTGCTCTATTATATCTCATACATGCACAACTTGAGAGAGGATGACAAATAGTTTACCTCATGACCAGGTGCTGGTTCACAACTTTTAGCCTTGGGGAGATCTCACACACACTATAGGCCGTATTCACACCTAACACGCTTCTGCGTCTTAGGTGCGTATTTCTACAAAATGTTATACTACGCATGCACAGTAGGTCATTTACGCAATCTACGTACCAGTTAGGTACATATAGATTAGACGGTTAGGTACACAGACTGTCTTTGTGCGGTCTTTAAAGACCACACGGAGTAGTGCAGTTAGAAAGAGGTGGCGTAATGCCACCTTGGGCAGTTTAGGTAGAAGTAGGAGGGGGGAGGGATTTAGGTTACCCAGGGGAGGCCGGTAGAGGCAGTGTCTGTGTATAGTTTCCTTCTTAAGAAGGAAAATACACATGATAGATAAGGTACCTAAAAACAGGGCTGGGTTAGGGGATCTGTCCGCACCTAACTTACTCTTTGGTGTGAATACGGCCCTATATGGCAGTGAGGACACAAACTATATGATAGAGAGATCACACTCACTATATGGCATTGAGGACACATCGCAAATGACAAAAAATAAATCATAACTGAGTGCTTCTCCACATAGTTCATGCAGTAAATGACTGACGACACTCTGATTGGTGAAAAGCTTTTACCATCCACCAATCATCATGCTGCCAGCCATTCACTGTACTGATTGGTGGATGGCTCCAGCCATCTGCCAATCAGCATACTGACATCCATTCTATATCTGCAATCCTCCATCCCATGCATGTTATAAATGGTGCCCCCACTGTTTCCTAGTAAGAGATGTAAATAGCAGCACTTCTCTTACAAGTAGAGGTTTTTTCTCCTGTTAATTTTTTTTTTCAGTTTGTGGGGGAAAGGGAGTTTCTGGGTTACTGGATGCATCACGGATGAGGAAGGTTCTCTTACTCTGTCCATCAGACATATTGGCAAACTCACTAGGTTAGAGGGAGACATATTAAATAATATTTAGGTTATTAGTTGGACTTGCCTAAATTCATCCAAAACTAAAAACATACTTGTTTTACATTTTTTTTATAGATTTGGTATGTAAACTATATTTTCCCCACTAGATGGTGCAACAACCTAAATGTAATCTTTAAGCCAAATAATATAATGGTCAAACGACAGTTCATATTATGAATAATAATGTATTTCTTTTTGCAGTTACACCTAATGCTGTAAGCGTGCACTGGAATGGATGTCACAATCACCTAATATACCTTTTGGGTAAATCTGCAAAGGATAGGGCAGGTAAATATTATATATATATATATATAATATATGAAAATGTCATACTTGACAAATAATTTAAATCTATCGTCCTACAATTCCTTTAATTAGTTTATTGTTTTCTGGCTCAAAGCTTCTTGATAATAATTGGCAATAAATGAGTTTCAATGTCTAGCAAATCTTACTTTCAGATAGGTTTCAATACTGCTCTGTTTATTTGAATCCTTGATAGATCAATGGAGGGATCAATGTATGTAAGAAAAGGATACTAGTATGATGTTTATTTCATCAGCAATGCTGCAGCCCAGTTTCTGTTGAATAAATAAGTATGCAAGGGAATCACAGACTGGATGGGTAATTTGTGTTACTGTGCACAATGCTGTTGGAATGGGATCATGGATATATATATATTTGGACTCAGCCATTGTGCGTACAATGTATATCTAATTTTCTTATCAATAATATTGCTGTCTTTTATAGAAAACCCTTTCTTTATTGTGTCACTTGGGTGTCTCTCAACCTTTCTCTCATTGATCTGTTCTTGTGAAGGTCCTAGCTTTTATCGTGGCTCTACATCAGCACAGAGAGTCTGGATGTATTGCCTAGATCTTATCACACTTTTTCTATTGTTTCACACAATAGGAGTACAGCAGGGTTTATTCATTGTGCTTTGGTACTGTTTAGGCAATCATCTTGTCAGTTGCATAGAAAATTGTGTTTGTGTCTGTGTACATATAGCAGTGATGAGTATATTTAATCCACTTATAAATATAATCATTCTTAATTCCATAATAACAATTGCTAGTTCCATAATTACACAACAAAATCCATTCATACAAAAGAGACACAGGGCCTGATCCAGACTCGCATGCAAAAGCAAATATATCCTAAGATCTTTTACAGATCTTTTAAGTATGAGGTGTGAGCAATATCTTTATTTGCAAATTGCTAGTTACTTGCTATGAGGCTATGAGCTATGTCACTACTCTCTCCTAATTCTCCTGGATCTTTCTGCTGCATTTGACACTGTTGACCACTCATACAAATGTTACAATCCTAGGTATACAGGACATAGCCCTTTCCTGGTTCATATCCTACTTCTCTAATATCTTTCAGTGTTTGCTTTTCTGTATTTATCTCTCCTGCCCTTCCACTATCTGTTGGGGTACTTCAAGGCTCAGTCTTGGGCCCATTGCTTTGATTTATCTATACCTCTTCCCTTGGACAACTATTAAAGTCATTTGGTTTTCAATATCGTCTCTATGCAAATGATACACAAATCTACCTATCCACCCCAGATCTATCACCAACCGTGCTGGTCTGCGTAACTGAGTGTCTCTGCCATTTCATCCTGGATGTCCTCCTGCCATCACAAACTTAATCTTTCAAAAAACAGAGCTGTCAATATTTCCTGCTGTAAATAAAAGCTACCCGCTTTCTATTTCTCTTGACAATATGCTGAAATATTTCCTACGCTTCAAGCTTGCTGCATATGTGTTATACGTTACTTTGAACTGTCCTTTGTGCCCCACATAAAATCTGTTTCTAAATCCTGTTATATACACAAGACATTGCTAAAACTCTCATTCATACACTAATCATCTCCCGTATTGATTATTGCAATGCTTTCCTTATTGGACTTCCACAATATAAAGTTACCCCTCTACAGTCTATATTGCATGCAGCAGCAAGACTGATTTTCCTTGCAAACCTTTTATCTAGAGCTAGTCCACTCTGTCAATCTCTACATTAATTGCCTGTATACTACAGAATCAAATACAAAATCCTCTTGCTAACCAATAAAGCCATAAACAAGTCTGTACTTGCATACATATCCTCACTTATCGCAAGCTATATACCAGCTCGTTCACTCAGATCCACAGAAAATGTACAACTTTCTTCTACACTTCATAAATTCTCTGATTCCCAGTTACAGGACTTCACCCGGGCTGCACCCACTCTCTAGAATAACCTTCCTTGTCCACTATCCTCAACTCTACAAAATGTCAAGCGCTCCCTTAAATCACCTCTTTGGACAAGCTTATTAAATTCTTGTTCTTCAGCTTTATTTCCATATTAACAACCACTTTGCCTTCCTATTACATTATTAACACAAACTCGCACACTCTCTTTCTGTTGTAAAATTCTCTCTTCTCTGTTACTAACACTGCTGTGTGGCTGGATCATACAGAGCACTGAGCAATTTTGCCATACACCCTGGCTGGTCCATTGTGTGATATATAGCACTTGCCCTTATGTGTCAAACCCACTATCCTATAGAGTGTAAGCTTGTGAGCAGGGCCCTCTTACCCACCCAGTCTGTCTGTTACCACCCAGTCTTGCTTACACTGATTGATAAAATTGTAAAGCACTAAGTTATCTGCTTGTTCTATAGAAAAAAACTATTTATAAATAAATATTAATAATAAAATGTTTATGAGCCAATTTTATTGTTGTTATCAAAATGTAAATACAATGAATATGTATGCTGAATGTATATCTACATATAAAGTTATATATATTACTGATTAAGCAACTGAGAAATTATCTTTTTTATTTGCTAATAGTTTTTCCCCACCTTTTAGATAATGAAATAAAGGCAGATTTTGTATGGCCCTGTGCAGCTGCAATCCGATTCTCAGCTGTTAGTTCTTGCACCTCCTACCTAGTCCTTGGCCTTGAGGATGAAACTCTTATAGTTTGGGACATGAAGTATTCTGGTAAGTTTAGCATGTGTCCATTTTACCTTTTCATGTTATAAAGTGGCACATTCATGAATGTTTTATTAAAGTGTTGGAACCTTTTTATTTTCCAGGATTCCCACTAGTTGTTGTTGGACTACCAGAGGGAAGGTCAATAAGCAAACTTTATTTCTTAGAACACACAGCCTCTGACAGACATTACCCAGCTGTACCTAAAGTCCAGATCTTAGTGTGGACTGCTGATAAATCCCTGTACCTGCTGACTGCAGCAGGAGACAAAGAATCCAGGCTTGTTCTTCTCCACGAGAGGTGAGGCCCCTGCGCATGTACAGCTAACCCTTAGGGAGTATATGATAGCAGCGTTCAAACATATCAAGCTGTTTAACTAGGCACAGGAGGGTGGAAACTTTCCAAGAAAGACGGCATATAAACTGTAGGGTGAAAGGTTTAGAGGTAATGGACTGGATGCAGAATGGCAAAGGACAGGCCATTTATGCATTCAGAATGCGTAAAAACTTTGCACGCATTCTGCACATGCACAAACATGGTGGCTATGCATAAAATGCACTACAAACAATTCTGGATTACGCATAGTAACCCATGCTGATGGCAGGGCGTGTACTCGTGGTGGGTGGAGGGAGGCATTTAAATCATACTGTAAAGGATTGTTTAAACACTTACATTTAATCCCCCATTATGAACCAGCTCATACACACAGGTGCGTGTGTGCATAAATTTTAAGGTAGGATTCAGGACCCGAAAGGTCCGTGTTTGCGAGTGGCTCTACCCTCACACATATGGAATATAGGTTCACACTTTGCGTAAGTTGCTTTCCAATATGGAGACTTATGAGCACTGTTCATACATAATTCAGGATCCAATCCAATGTGCGGAAAAATTACTACACTGAAAGGGTAGCTGATAAGTAGATTAGCCAAATACAAACGCATGATTAAAGCTTTCAATAATATGTATCCAAAAAAATCAAAGAACAATTAACCATAGGTAGTAAGACCCAGAGATAATCAAGTGATTCAATACTAAGAGTCAATCAATTGTATTAGTAGAAATTCATATTAATAGCATCAGTATGGTTTAAATAAATAACATAAAATTAGGCAGAATGAATGACCCAAGTGGCTCTTTTCTTTTGTATGTGGGTAATTGAGACATAAGACATTTATTGCTGCTTTTTTAATTTTATTTTTATTTTTTCATATGGTTACATGGTAGAATGCTTATTAAATAATAGGCTGGACCCAGAGATCTTTTTTTTTGTGGTTTTTGATCACGGCTGCTTTTTGTTTTTTTGAATGTGTATAAATCTGTGTTACCGAACCACAGCACATTGCAAGCCATCCAGACATTAGAGAATGCCACCTTCTGACAGAGCTGGGTTGCGATTGTAAGTGGGCAGAACGTCTTCTTGCATTGTACTATATAGGTGTAACCGATTCTTGTGGAAAGATCCAGACTTCCACACTGCAGCAATTTTCTGTGTGCTGGAATTGCAAAATGTAGGCCCTGACTATCTGAAGCCTATCCATACAAGGGGATTGGTTAGCTGTACAAATGCATAACTGCATGGATATTTTTATCCTACAATTGTGGATCCCTCTGGATTTGTTGCCAATTGCAGAAGAAACAGATCTCTGGCTCCTGACCTATGTTATGTATAAAAGAGAGCAAATTTATCTATCTTTAATGATTTTCCTAAAGCCCTGGCTCTTCAGATGAACAGATCAGCGCAGTTGCTCCCATGAATACACTTCCCAATAGCGTGAGTTATACTACAATTTGTCTGTCTTCCAAGTGTGCCATCTTGTTTATGTTCACTTGTATCTCTTGTTCCTATAAGCTTCCATTGTTATCTGTATCCCTTGTCCCCGTGTTTTTTCTGTGTGTATTTAAATTCTTCTTTATTTATCTCTTGTTACATTCTGTGTATGTGCAATATTAATATTTATAAACGTTTGTAGCTTTATGAGGCATTACAAGATTTGAGTATATATAATGCCATTACTATTCTTACTTACTGTTTTATAGGTTCTTTTATTCTACCGCAGTGGCATAGTTGAGCTCCTGGATGTTGTACTGCATAAGCAAATTTGCAGGTTTGGTCTGCCAGCATCCTATAAATTGGCATTCCCCTGGCAGCCAGTTTATGCTCTTGATTCAGAGAACTCTTCTCTATTTCTTAAAGGTGGGTAATGATATTCCTCATTGCTAACACAATAGTTATAATTGAATAATTATTGCATTTACATATAATGATTGTCTGCTTAATGCTATTTTAAATTAAGCACTATGGACCTGATTCACACTAAAGAATCTGCAGCTTTTTAGGTACGTATATTTAGGAAGGGATATACAGCACATGCGTGGTAACCTAATATACGCAATTTACGTAGGACTTAAGAAAGGGACGGCTCTGAATCACGAATATATTTCTTCTAGGTTAGTAGTGGCTAATGAAGGAAGGGGCATGTTGAGAAAACTTAAGAACGAAGATAAGAAGATTGGGTGGAGAGAGGCATTCAAACGAGGAAATCTGGGTGCGGTTAGGCAGAAATGTTCTTATTTAGCTGCCCTACGCACACTACTAAGAACCTAAAGATAAGGTAGCCCTTTGGCATTCTTAAGTCGGTTAAGAAGCTGAAAACCGGGGGCGTGACAGCCTTGCAACTAGTTGTGTATAATTAAGAACCTAAAGCCTTCTTAAGTGTGAATCAGGTCCTATTAAACTACAAAGTTTCAACACTTCCCATCGAATCTGATCAAATTTACTATTTTTTTGTTGTTACTCCTGACCTTGGATCAGCCCCATAGTATATTTTTTTGTTCTATAAAACCGTTGGCTATTTTCATAGAAGTAGCCATCCCAATTTCTGAGTTCGTCTGGCTTCTCATAATATACTGGTTCAGATGTGCACAAATTTAAAATATTTGTTTTGCAAAAATGAAAAATATATGCAGTACAGTTAGTAATCAACTTTACAGAAATAATTCAAATTCATCACGTCCTGTCAAGAAATTAATGTATTGTGTTGCATTAAATGCTCAAAATATAAGAGGAAAATTTATGAGGATGTTAATAAATAATGAAACTTCTGCTCTTCATTAGCCTGTGACAAAGACTATTTTCTGACCTTCCCTTGCAGCAATTGAGTTGACCTTTAGAGAGATGTCAGCCACAGAAAATGGCCCTTGTACTCTCTTTGTTTTCAGTCTGGACCGTTTGCTTCTAAAGGAATCTTTCATGAAAGTACAGACACATTCCCCCCTTGCAGAAAACCTTGTATCCTGGGAACATAAGTGCAAGTTACTTTTTCAAACAAGGTTAGATCTTTTTTTCTCAGTTAATACAAACGATTAAACTGCAAATTTTAAAATATTACACTTAGCAATATGTTTTTTTTCCTCAGACAACAGACATTTCCAGAGAGGAGAAAACAGGTTGCAGAATCATGGGCTCGTCTAAGGAAGCAAGCATCTGATTTAACACAGAGAGAGACTCTCTACAGATGAAAGAAGAAAAGGGGAGGGGGATATATATTTTTTTAATGCTTTATTAATATGCTATTTAACAAATTAAAATATAATACATACATAATTTACATAAACAAGGTGCAAGAAAGAATCACGTCAGCATTTCTCCTCCAGATGTTTCTGTATGTGCCACACTACAGGGATAAATCACAAAACAAGATAGATTTGTCATTTGCACAGCCTGACACCATTCCATACAAAATTGCCATCCTGTTGTTTCAGAGTTTAGCTTTGTAGTTGAACAATCACTAAACACCAATCACATCTATTTTCATGCAGAGTTTTGCCTCTATTGATCCATGCTCTGTAGATACACAAAAGAAATAAACATAAAATGCAATTTAACAGCTTTATACTGTATACACTGCTTTTTTTTCCATTCTTCTCGTATTTATTGTCTTGAATGTCTATGACCTTGTATGTCATGTCACCAATTGTTCACACATTGGATCACAGATTACTTTATAGGTTTCATTGGATAAACCAATGACCTTTACTAAGGTCGATGTTGGCAAAATAGCTATTTTTTCACCATCGTCGTATTTACCAAAGCCAAAGTCCCGGGACTTTGGGCTTTTTCACCACCAAATCAACCATCATCGCTCAACCCTCCCAGTCCCGACTTTTCTAATGTAACTTATACAACACGGTTCATTCACTAAAGGCGATTTGACTAAATCGCCTCTATTGCAATCCGTGAGGTCTTCCAAAAAAATCGCCTCCTGTGTGAGGCGCTTCCTAGAAAGTGACTCACACTTTAATAGACATAGTTGACGTGTTTTTCACAAAGTTAAAAACACTAGAATCATTTTTCTATCACTAGTCCTGCCGACACATATACTATAAGGAAAAGCATGGTCATGTGTCTGTGCCCATGCTAATCCTTATAGTAGTGTAAGAAGCAACCTCATAAGTGATAAAAGTGTCTAATCAAATGTGTTATGTGTCCCTAAAAAATGTAACAATGTACCGAAATAGACTTAGCAATATTACCTGACCTAATACTACATGTTAAACTCTGAATAAAATGTGTACAAAATGTCCCTTACTGTGTTGCTAGAATATACTGGTGGCCAACGCTACAAAATGTACCCTAAAATGTATCTCACTGTAAAAATATGTTAAAAAATAATAAATAAATGTCGCGACTCACCGTTTAGCAGTCATCTGTCTTTCGGATGACCTGCTAGTATTTTCAACTTCTTCTGATGATCTTCTTTCAGTGTTGCTTGGAGAGGCTTGTCACCTTGCTTGAAGATGTTCCTCCGGGACTGGCATCTGGTCATCGGCCTCTTCTGGGTCTTTCCACGACGCACCCCTTCTTCCTCCTCGGCCCCGCTACCAATGACCAAGCTGTCGCTAGGGGCCCCCTTTTGTAGGAAAAATTACGTCATCAACATTAGGGGGCTCTAGTGAGCGCTCTAGTGTTGGTGACGTCATTTTTCCTATAACAATCTCCTATCTTCAATCACCGTGTCCAGATAAATGAATTGTTGGGGAATCTGTAGACATTTATCATGTTTGGGAGTTCAGTTTTATAGAATGCATCTGTGAGCTGTGAGTGGCAAGGAAGCTACTGCCTCCTCCTCCAAACATTCAAGAGAATGCCAGAGAGCACTATTATACCACAGCCACATGAGAGTATAATCTATGTGGCAGAATGTTATGTTCTAGCATTACTTGTTGTATAAGTTCCAAAAGAACTGAGGCTCTGCTGTTTGTAACATAGGACTGAATCCAGACTTCAGACAAGGGGGCATTTTCATACCGGTCGGTTGGAAAGATGTCCAAGCTTTAAATTTTAGATACTTCTGACAGCCAACGGCAGGGGGCAGGGTGCTCTCGCAAGAGAGAGAAGTTAAGTATTACAACGTACAGTATAGGCAATTATTCGTAGGGCCGACTGATCCAGACTTAAGTCACCGTTTTAAGCGTAGATTGGAATTTTTCTGAAAGGGTCCTGCTTTCCAATGTCCATATGAACAATGGAAGTAGTTTCCCAAATGTTAGCATGATCAAAACTTAGGATCCAATCCATAATCATCTGTACTGACAATAGTATGAAAAAACTGACATTATATCTTGCCTCTCCCTAGTTTAAAAATGTTCTGACACCTGGCTAGTATAATAATCCATTATTTGCTCCATTTCTTCTTGAGAATCAAAATAACCCTGGGGAGAAGAGTTCTGAATAAGATACTAAAGGCTTAATCTGCTGTTGACACCTTGATTTCTGTTAACTAGGCATAATGGGCCAGATCCAAAGCTACGTAAGCTAGTTTATTTGCGGAAGCTGTTGTCATAAACTCGCCAATTTGTATGTACTGCGCATGTGCACAGCTGATGTTAAGCGATGTAACTCTGATCGTATGTAACTTCAGCGTAAATACGTATGAAGGGGCGGGTCATCCATACGACACCCGGAAATACACTTTGTAGGCGGAGGGAGGCATTTAAATTGTACAGTATGGGCCGGGTTAGGCCGTTACGTACGTCGATCCATTACGCAGGAACGTACTTACGCTTGGAAAAGTTAAGGTAGGGTTTGGCAAACGTAAAACAAGTAAATTACGTACGAGTGAGGGGAGTGCATAGTACTTACAATAGCGTAAATACGCTACGTGATCGAACGTATAAAGAACTTAGTTCTGGATCTGGCCCAATGAGCTTTAGAATTACTTCAAGAATTTTAACTAATTGGGCAAAACTCCATTAGGAAGATTTTATTTGTTTTTGTTTGATCTGTTTTTGACTAATAGTATATATAGAGAAAAACTGTTTTGAAACTTTTTGTTTTAGCAAGATTAGATCCTAGCTATTATTTCTTATGGTGTACTGGATACATGAAGGATAGTTACTCACCATGTAATTGTAGTGCACGAAGCTATGATGTAACCAGGTTAAGTTTAAGTATATGCAAAAGTACAATTGCAAGATATAACCCTGGAAATTGTATTGGCATTTATAGTTTAGAGTGTTTTTCGTGTATCTTTCCAGCCAGTCATGATTCACACACACACTGCGAGTAACTGTCTCTAGCAGTGGGGCTGATCCAGAATCAGGAGTAATTGAAAAGTATTTTTTTCTTGATTACCTTATTCTTGTGTTGCACCCATATTTCTTACAATATTGAATTTATGTGAAATGTATGTCTTTTCCTTACATTGGTCTAATTTTATTTATTTACAGATTTTTATAAAGGTATAGCCCCATCAGATTACAATGTTAACAACATTATAACAATACTGGGTGGTAGAAGACAGACTGGTTATGTAAGAGAGCCTTGCCTGCAATCTTACACTCTATAGGACACTGAGGATTGATATCTAAGAGTAAGTGCTAAATATGGACCAGCCAGTTTGTATAGTAAAAGTACTCAGTACTCTTGGTAATCTTGTCTAAAGAGGTGAGTTTAAAGTGATCGCTTGAAAGTTTATAGAGTAGAGAATAGTTTTAATCGGGGATGAATGTTATTCCCGAGAGTGAGTGCAGCCCTGGAGAAGTTCTGTAACACAAATTCAGAGCATTTGTTTAATGTAGAGGAGAGCTATATATCCTGTGAAGATCTGAGAGAGCGAGCTGGGATATATCTATATATCTAGTGAAGATATGGACATGGGTACAGTCTTCTTGTTGTCTTTGTAGGTTAGCAAAAGAATTTTGTATTTGATTCTGTAATATTAAATAACTAATGTGGAGATTGACAAAGTGGAGCAGCTCTAGAAGAGCATTTTGAAAGTAAAATCAGCCTAGCTGCTGCATGCAATAAAGACTGTAGGGGAGTAATTTTATATTGTGGGAGTTTAATACTGAGAGCATTGCAATAATCAATGCGGAATATGATTAGTACATCCAATGAATTAGGGTTTTTGCAGTGTCTTGTGTGAGATATTTGAGTATTTTGTAAATATTTTTTAGATGTATGTAACAGAATTTAGAAGCAGATTGTATGCGGGGAGCAATGGACAGTTCAAGTCAAGGGTGACACCTAAGCATTGAGCTGTATGATTAAGGATTTCCTTGTTTTCAACAGTAATAGAGAGGCCAGGTGGGTAGCTTTTATTGATCGGTGGAAATATTATTAGTTCTATTTTTGAAAGATTAAATTTGAGATGGCGAGGGGACATCCACAATTAAATGGCAAAGAGACATACAGTTTATCTGAGCCAACACGGTTGGTGAGAGATCAGGAACTAGATTTACTAAATTGCGGAAAAGGAGATGTTAAATCCAGTAACTTACAGGATCTCAAGCAGCATGGATTCACTTTGGTATCAAGGCGAAAATATGCCTTTTTGCAGATGACACTAAGATATGTAACAGGGTAGACATGCCAGGAGGGGTACACAGAATGAGGGGTGATCTAGGTAGATTGGAGGAATGGTCAAGAGTGTGGCAACTGCAGTTTAATGCCAAAAAATGCAAAAAAAAAACAAAAGCTCAATATATCACTACATTAGAAACTACTGAGGAGGAAAGGGATCTAGGAGTCATTATTTCATCTGACTTAAATGTAGCCAAGCAATGTAACAAAGCAATAAGAGGGGCAAATCAGATGCTTGGTTGCATAGGGAGAAGAATTGGTAACAGAAAGAGAGAAGTAGTGATGTCTCTTTATAGATCATTGGTACGACCTCACCTAGAATACTGCGTTCAGTTCTGGAGGCCATATCTCCAGAAAGACATAAATACATTAGAGACTGTGCAAAGAAGAGCAACTAATATGGGCCATGGCCATGCATGTACAGAATAGCGCATAACAATTTTTTTTACATTAGCCTCCATTGCAGACGCTGATGTACACAATATGCTCATAATTCTTGAGCCGGCCCAATGTTCTGAAATTAAGCAACACCAGAAGGAGGTTAAGGAACCCTCCGCCCCCTATTTAGGATCACAGGCACACACTAATGAAATAGTAATACATCAGGCTGGTCTTTAGAAAGCACACCGCCATATTTATTAGTGTGGTACCAAAAATATATCTCTGATTCAAACCATAATTAAGGATAACTTTGAATTCAATAAACACTACAAATATACAGAAAAATATATACACACCTTTTTTCTATATCAAATGAATTGGACTAATCCGTACAAAATAATTTAAACCGGTTATATAGCACTAATACCCATTTTAGATCACCACTAAAAACCTGGGTTATTGGCCACAAACCTGGGTCTCGGCTGAAACCTGAATTTTTGGTGGTGATCTGAAAGGCCCCCTCTGTCTGGACCTGGGTAAAATGAAAGGGGTATAATGTGAAAGGTGCCCCCCCCCTCCCGAGTTTTTCAACCTGGGTCTCACCTAAACAAAGGTGATTGAAAGGGGTTTGTGTATTATTGGCAAAAGAACACAAATTCCTCCCCAGGAGCGTGCTACCGCTACACTGTCAGGGCACACCAGGAATTTCCCGGGTCATAAATGGACTTAAAACTGGGTTTTTTGGCCCCGGTAATAAGCATGGTTGAAAAAACGGATTTATTGCCGGTGGTGACCTGAAAGTGGCATAAGAAGTACCCGTTTAATTGCTATCCTGTAACAATATTTCTCACTATTATAAAATAAACTTAACCATTACTTACATTTCCCTAACATATATCATGCAAATACACTTCCATAATAAAAAGATAAGTGCAATTATGTGGGGGGTTTTATAGCAGGTATTTATAGTTCAGATTATTTCTGGCATTATGGTTGCACATAACACATAATGTCAAGATGTTTAGTGTTGTTGTACTCAGTTTATGGGCTTGCCTTCGGGTGTTTTTCTGGCAGCATGCATGCTTAGTTCCCTGCACTAGGAGATCGGGAGTGTCACTTCTTAATCCACATTCCTAATCCCGCAAGGGGATGGGGATAGGCATGCAGATTAAGAAGAGTGGGTGGCACTTCCGCACAGATCTGTGTTCAGACGGACGCAGATCCCTGCAGAGAATTTAAGGTAGGGTTCTGGACACTTATGCGAGAGGGGGTCACGGGGTTTCAATCTCCTCTCATGTGTGATCTTACAGACCTCCATGCGTGCAGAAAAAAATGGAGGTCTGAATCAGGTCCTATAACTCAATAAAAAATGGGGTATACCACTTTAAAAGCGCTAAAATAATACCCTGCAGCAGTCTCCCACTATAAGAAAGGGTCCACACCTTTCAAAAATAGATACAATATAAACAGGAGTTATAGTGGGTAACAGCGCTGGATATGTGTGAAAATGATACTAAATGTAAGAACAATGGTAAATAATTTACATAGTGAACCCAGTTCACAACTCAGTTTCTATCCCTCAACTGTATTTCCCTGCACTTCACCCTTGTTACTGCATCATAGCTGGTTGTCCTCCAATCCGAATGATGGGAAGTGTCTTACTGATTGGTAGATGACTAGAGCTAGTTATCACTAAGTGTAAAGTAAGATGATGCATGGAAGGATAAGCAAGGGAACGCAATGCTGAGTTCTTTGATAGTATTTATCTGGTGTGGGGTAAGACTTGTGGTCTAATTTGAGATCTGGCTTTTAATGGGATTGGTTTGAATTTCCAGTGAGTGTGTAGATTCTGATAGGGTCACCTATGGCAGCGTTATTGTTTTGCCCACACATAGGGCCTGATCCAGACTAATGCTGCGCGCCGTAAACGCTGATCTGTGCATGCGCCGGGCAGATGTTGCTCGGCGTAATTAGGGAAACCCGTTCCATAAGATCGGGTGTCCCTAACTGTTGTGTAGTTACAGTTGAGGGGGCGTTCCTCAACAGTTATGGAAGGAAGGCGGTGGAAGGTAAGTAAATGAGGGAGGGAGGGTGGGTTAGGCCTGTTATGCTTCCGTGTTACACCGGCTGAAGTTAGAGTAGCCTTCAGCCGGCGTAACAGTGTGTAATTACGCCGGCCGTAGGGGAAGTGCACCAGAGTTACGCTGGCCATACAGTATGGACAACCAAGTAGAGAAGCCATAGTTGCTTGGTTTCCTGTTTGGAGACTGAGGATACATCCAAGTAAGGGGATGTGGAAAAGATTAGTTCAGAGTAACTGGAGAATTGGCTGAGTATCCAACAGGAAGATAACAGCTATATTACAGGCAACAGCTAGTGACCGACTAGAGTGGGCTCAAGAAGTGAGGCAAATATTAAAGTAATAGGGCTGTCTGTAGAATGGTAAATAGCACCTTTCATTTGAACACACAGTAATCCATATTCTATTTCTTTTCTTCCTATTTAATATTTATCTTGAAAGTAACTATACAAAGTTTATTGAGTTTTTCTATGCCGATCAATATTGCACTGCATAATCGGCATTCTAGACGTACTGTACAAGCATTTATTATTAATACTGGTCAATATTGTAATTTAAATGCTTTGCGTCTACATGTTGTTTCTTTATACCAAAAAGCAATCCTGAATGTTTACATCTGGTAATAAATATTTATGTATTCTATGTACTGTTGTTACACAACACAAAATTGTCATAAATTCAACATCAGCCGCATATAGGCCTTAATTTGTGGAACACTTATTGCTTGCAACTTATTATACATGCCCCAGCGAACACAAAAGAAAAAGATGTTGCAAATAACAAACCTTCATAACTTATAAATGGTACTTTGTCTAAAGCTATAATTAAACTATTTAAACTATTTGTAATGTAATGGGACGTCAAGTGTCGGGTGCTGAGTGCTTATCCCCTAGTCCAGCCTTTCAATGCATTTGTAATTACAAAATACTTTGTCACATCCTAAAAACCTTTTAACTGTGAAAAGAAAGATATACCCACCAGGGTCATAACTGTCGCTGTCTTAGTCTTACTTGACAAATATTCTGATCTCAAGCCACCGGTTTTCTGATCTCAAGCCACTTAAAAACGCCTGAGAGTAGCAGGGGCTAATGAGCAGATTGCCAAGTCCAATATATAGATCCTACACCGTGGGTACCTTCTTCCACTCAATGTGCTGTAGGAGGAATTTTTTGCTGCCACCACTATACTCTTACCATCGGTGCCTAAAACCGCTTCCTTCTGTGTATCCACTGATATGGCTGTTGCACGCCCTTGTCTGGCTGTTGTCCCCCTGAACCACTTGCTGTGGTTAAGGGCTGCTGGGTAGTTTGGCAGAGTAGACAGGACACTGGGCTCTCTTCAGGTCAGCCGGGAAAGGGACCAGATATCAGCTAATCTGTATGTCACAGGAATACATCTGATGCAATACTTGAATCAAATAGATGATTTATTAGGTCTTAAGTAGGTCCAAATAAGGACCTGGACCACTGGTTTGGTGTGCTAGTGATATGTCCAGACTTCAGAAAGAATATTCTCTCAATATAAATACAGTTCATTTTATACAGGGAGGAGAGTAGTGCCAAACTGGTGCTGCTACGTCTGCAATATAAAATGCTATATTTACAGTCAGAGAATATTTCTCCTACACTTGAATTGAACACAATTTACAATTTAAAGGATGTGTTTGGGTCTCAGCATGAAAAGAGACTTCATTAGCATGAGACTTCCTTTGTACCACAATGTCTGCCAATGTCCTAGAAATCAATGCATTTCCCAATACAAAAATAAATACATTTTCAATAATATACAGTGTCTCACTAAATGAAATACGTTTATAAATAAATTATATGAGGCGGACTGGCCACATATGACGTGATCTGACCACAACGGGAAAAGGCGCACATCATGCCTTATTCCATCACCTTGCAAAAAAAATTTGCCCCTATATCTGTGATGCAGAAAATATACAATAATTTCATGTAAAGTGCAATAGTATAAAAACATATATAGTAGAAAATATTATATATACTATATAGTATAATGTAAACAGAAGGAAATAGCACTCCAGTCTTGTAAATAAATGATAGTTGCCATTGCCCACCTCAGCTCAAATGGCACATATAAACAAAATTCATGATGAGAGGCACCCAGTGTTTGAAAAAATTGAAATGATACTGACCCCAAATCAGAGGCCTCTAGTGTCTCTGATGTCATATTGAGTATAAAAGGGGCCGAATGGTCATTAGCAGTGGGACCCCAGAACTGGAAGCAGGAGGATGGCGTGTCAAGAGACAGAAGAGACCGAGGACCACCTTCAATCAGTGGAGCAATCACTTCAAGCAAGCAGAGCAGCATCTTCAAGCAACATGAGAAGAACTTCTATCAACTTTGCATGAACAGCATGAAAGACATCCGGAAATACTAGCAAGTTATCCCAAGACAGATGACTGCAAAACGGTGAGTCGATGCTATAATATCTTTTATTTTACACATTTACACTAAATATTAATCTTCGGTTTAGTTAATACATGGTGGACACCATTATAGTTTAATTAAACACATACGGACACATTATTCACATTGTTTTAATCTTTAGAATTGTATTGTTTAGACATGTACATTAGTAATGCTTATTTTGGTTAAGGTTTTTTAGGGCTAACTTTACACATTACTCTGCATCATTTTACCCCTTGTTAGGCTGACACTTATAGTACTATAAGGCTCAGCATGGCCACAAACACATGTTATGCTGTGCCTTATAGTACTATATGTGTCTGCATGATAAGGGATAGAATGATGCTTACCGATTTTAAAATGGACAATCAATAAAAAAAAATCTGCGATTTCTGGCGATGCATAATCGCTGAGAAAAAAACTATTTTAGTAAATGAAGCCCTAAGTGAGGAACAAAGGACAGTTTATGGTCAATAATAACACTTAGGCAGAAAGCTTTTTGAGTAGGGATTATTTCCATGTTCTCAACAGAAATAGAGAAACTAGGTGGGTTACTTTATTGGCAGGTGGAAATATTATTGCTACAAGCCGATTCTAAATATTTAGGTAATACTATAACTCATTTTAAGTACTGTGCACATATTAATTGATGCTACAAACCTATTCTAAATATTTAGGTAATACTATAACTCATTTTAAGGGTTGTGCATATATGAATTGATGCTACTAGCTGATTCTAAATATTTAGGTAATACTATAACTCCTTTTTAATAGCTTTGTAGATCTATTCTGATATTGTGATTGATACTTGTGGTCTGACATATGAGGGATTTAGTGTTTGTTTGTGTTAACTTTATTATACTTTGCATCCATATCACCCCTTTTCCCTCTCTCCCATTCTCCTGATCTTTGTGGAATGCCAGATCCATCTGCAACAAGCTCCCTGCCATCCATGACCTCTTCATCTCCAACTCTTGCAACCTTCTCGCCATTACTAAAACCTGGCTCTCCACCTCTGACCCTGCTTCCCTTGCTGCCCTCTTCTATGGTGGCCACTTCTTCTCCCACACCCCAAGGCCCCGCGAACGCCCTGGCGGTGGTGTGGGTATCCTCCTCTCCCCTTCCTGCCCCTTAAGCGTCATACTCCCTTTGCCCTCTCTTTTTTCATCCGCCTCTACCACCCCATCCATCTCCGTGTTCCTGTTGTCTACTGCCCCCCTGGTCCCACCTCCAAATTAATTTATAACTTTGCAGTCTGGTTTCCCCACTTTTTGTCTTCCAAACTCCCCTCAATCATCCTAGGTCACTTCAACATCCCTTTTGATAACCCTTCTGACCCCAAACTTCTTTCCCTCTCCTCCTCACCTGGCTTATCACAGACTTCCGCATACACCCACAACCTGGGCCACTCCCTTACCTACCTTATCTCCTTCTCCCTCTCTTCCTCCCCCTCTCCCTCCCATCACATAAAATGTATTCTCTCCCAACAGAACCACAACTCCCTTGATGTTGCAGCTTTCACCTCTTCCCTTGATCCCCTCCTTGCACCCATTTCCACCATGTCCTGCTCTAATCTAGCCATCTCTCTCTACAACAATGCCCTCCCTCATCTCTCTCCCTTCCACTCACAAACCACCAACCATGGCACTTCCCACTCACTCAGTTCCTAAAACAACACTCCCATACTGCGGAGCATCTCTGGAAGATGTCCTGTTCCCTCGTCCATTACCTCTCTTCCCACTTCATCTCCACCCTCTCATCTCTTTCCCAGCCTATGTCTACTTTCAACCCCATCTCTGCTGGAGAAGTCAACCCCTTCTTTTATCATCCCCTCCGTCAATGTGTCCACTTGATCTCATCTCCTCTAATCTTCTCCAATCTCTCCCTCTCATCTTTCCCACCTTTTCAACTTATCGCTCTTCTCTGGCTTCCCGGATTCTCTTCTTTAATCTGGATTCCGTCCCCTCCACTCCACTGAAACTTGACTAAGGTCACAAATGATCTCCTCTCTGCCATATCCAAGGACCACTTCTCTCTTTGACACTGTTGATCACCCTCTCCTGCTCCACACCCTTTACTTTCTTGGCCTCTCTGGCACTGTCCACTCATGTTCTTCTCCTATCTCTCGGACTGCTCCTTCTCTGTCTCAACCCCCAGCTCTTCCTTCCCAACCACTCCTCTTCCCATTGGTGTTCCTCAGGGCACAGTTGTTGGTCCCTTCTCTTCTCTACACCTCCTCTCTAGGTGACCTCATCAGTTATTTTGGCTTTCACAATAATCTCTATGCCGATTACACTCAAATCTCTCTCTCCTCCCCCGACCTCTCCCCTGTCTGTCCAAAGTGTCAGATGGCCTCTTGGCCATCTCCTCATGGATGTCCCAGTACTTTCTCAAGGTTAACATGGACAAAACTAAAATCATAGTCTTCCCTCCTTCCCCTATCCCCTCTACCCCAACTATCTCCATTAGTATCGGCTATTGCACCATCTCCTCCTCCACCCAAGCTCGCTGCCTGGGTGTCAACCTTGACTTCTCACTTTCCTTCACCCCCCACACCTGCACCCTCTCACTGTCCTGCTGCTTTCACCTTCGCAAACACACCTCACATCAGACACTTCTTAAACACAGATGCCACTAAAGCGCTTGTTAATTCACTCGTTATATCCCGACTCGACTACTGCAACATTCACCTCTCTGGCCTCCCGTTGATCCATCTCACTCCCCTACAATCTATACTAAATGCTGCAGCCAGACTCATCTTCCTCTCCAAATGCACTGCCTCCACCTCCCCTCTCTGTATATCTCTACACTGGCTTCCTGTTCCTTTCAGAATTCTCTTCAAGCTCCTCACCACAACTTACAAGGTTCTCTCCTTCTCCACCAGTCCATATCTCTCCTCCCTTATCTCCATCAACACTCCACCCCGACCCTTCCGCTCTGCTGGTGACCAACGCCTCAACTCTAACCTGAAAACTACCTCTCACTCCTGCATCCATATCTTCTCCCGGGCCGCCCTTCTGTACTGGAGCAACCTACCACAACCAAGTAAGCAATCACCCTCCAATCCTTCAAACGCTTCCTCAAAACCCACTTCTTCAGGCTAGCCTACTCTGCCTCCACCTAAGCTTACTTGCCCTCCCCATCTTCATCCCTGTATCTCCTGTTTGTGTACTCCTTCCGGCGTGTTAGTTCTTATGAGCAGGCCCCTCTTGTCATCACCCCTCTAACTTGTCATTATTAATTTTCACCTTTTCACTGTACTGTCTATCCTTTCTGACATTGGGCATATGGTAGGGTCCTAATGGTTCATATCTACAATCATTTTTTTATGTTTATAAATTTCTTTCACTAATTAACTTTTTTTTTTTGTTACTGGCCTTGTTATATAAATATACGTTTATGTACATCACATACCTGAACTTTTCCACCCACACTGATGTTTTCACATATCCCTTTAAAACAAAAGTGTGAATCAATCAACTGAGTCAATAGTCCAAGATATTTATTTGTATTACCTTAACATGCAGTAAACAAACTTATTTAACTTGTGCTTGGCTCACAGGTAATTTACTTCTTAGTTTTCTAAATATATAGTATTATGTCTAATATGTTTTCCATGAAATGTATGACATCAGGTTCTATTCTAGGAGTTTCAAACCTTTTAAAGATGTTCTTACCTTCATCCTGATATGACAAGATAAGCTGTTCTTTAGAAATCCTCAAACATGCTGTCATTTTGACCTAGCCAGATTTAAAATAAACTTAGCAATATTTAAGTTACATGCACGAAACAGTAATGTCTTTCAGTCAGTGAAAATATAACAAATAATATAGCAAAGCATAAAAATAGGCCTAAATTACACATATTTTATGGTGACAATCATTCCTTATTTTTAACACTGTAAACAAAACAAAGGTATATGTTGATAAAGGAGGCTGAAAAATGACTAAAAATTACTAATAATACCCCTTTCACACTTTACCAAATGTGAAAAACCCGGTTAAAAAAACCCAGGTTTTTCCAGGAGAGGAAATAACGGGTTTAAAATAAAGACACCTTTTAAGCCCGCAAAAACCCGGGAAATTACCTGATAAGACCCTTTCACATCTCCAAAGACTTTCCCGGGTCTTCCTTGAGAAGAAACTGTCAATCATTTTAGAAACTACTTCCTATTGGCTGCTTAACATGACGTAATTTAAAGGGGACATTTCTTTGCAGACAATGATGATGTCAATACATGGTGGCCATTTTAGCTGCATTATTCCCACAATGGCTGACGATCTAGTTGTTTCTAGCTCTGATACCGTGGTACCATGATACCACGTCCTCCAGCGTCCCTACGTTAAGGTTAGTGCTGGTGGGTGGGGGGAGGTAGGTAAATGAGGGTAGGAGGGTGTGCTAAGTGGCCATACGCTCCTGTGCGAGCGCATGGCCCCTTCCTTACGCTGGCTGAAGTTAGGGTAGCCTT
>WWET01001818.1:21499-36176 GCA_011038615.1 Limnodynastes dumerilii | reverse complement strand
GAAAGAGTGATCAGCATTATAAAGGCAGCATATAGGTCCAGGAGCATGAGCAAAGAGTAGTGGCCTTTGAATTTACCATATAGTTATGGCAGTTTCTGTAGAGTAGTGAGGAAGAGATTGGAAAGGATTGAGGAGGGAGTAGATAGGAGGTGAAGCGGTTGTAAACTAGTTGTTCAAGGAAATGAAAGACAAATAGAAGTAGAGAAATGAGCTGGTATTTGGACAGGGTAATAGGAACATTGGACCGGATCCAGAACTACGTCTATCTTCCATAGACGGACGTAATTCAATGAACAATAGCTACCGCGCATGCGTAGTAGCTATTGTACGTAATCTGCGGATCCTTTTGATACGTAGATTGCGTATATGCGGTCTAAAAGACCGCATATACGCAATCTACGTATGAAAACGATACGCAGAGTACGTCTATGGAAGATGGACGTTGTTCTGGATCTACCCCATTGTTGGGTGTTTTGAGGATAGAAGAAGATTCTAGAGGAGAGGGATAAGTTAAAGAGCAATACCCATGCCCTCTTACATGCTTTCACTAAGACAAAATGCTAGTAAAATGTAACTTTTTAATAGCAGCTGGTAACTGTCTGTAAAGAGCAATCTTTTGTATCATCTCCATTAAAGCATGCCATATGTCCTTGTATGTCCTTGAGCATCAGTTCATTAAATTAACATAAACTATTTGCCAAGTGATTTTTGTTGTGGAATTGAATGAACATATCATTTACATGGTTACCACTGCATGTGTCATAAGCACAATCATTAGGATAATTGAAAGCTGTTTCTAGTGAGCACTCTGTTCTATCAATGCATGACTTTGAGGTGTCCTTGTCCCAATATGCAGTGTGAAGCACAATGCTTAGTTCACATAGTAACACAGGCTTAGCAATTCCGGACACTTTGTACCCTATTTTACCTCTACTTTCTAGTGATTTCTAGCTATTCTATATACAAGAGATGTTGACTTTACATTAGTTGTCGCTCATTCAAATATATAGATAGTGGATCGGATCTTTAGTTCCATGTACTCTGCGATTGGATCTACAAGCAATGGAGTTGTGGGGCAGCTATATTCATGCACCCATGCAATTGCTTCACTAACCATTTTTTTTTGCATAAATATAGTTTTGACTGGGTAGCATGAAGATGTGTGCAAAATCAGGACAATTAAGGCCTATCCCATCCTGCTCAGACTCCACCCTTTCTCATATATTCCGACCATTTATTGTCTGTGCAAAAAGACAGTCTTCCTGTAATAGGCAATCCACTTCTTCCCCCTGTATGTACCCAGTAAGCCACTTATTCCTCCTGTATGTGTCCAGCTATCCACATATGTCGCCTATATGTGCCCAGCCATCCACAAATGTCCCTGTATGTACCCAGCCATCCACATATGTCCCTTTTTCCTTGAATGAAATGGCCGCATATCTTAGTTCACTGTCAGAAGCAGATTTTGGCCTACAAGGCTCCTACAAAAGGGGTTATGGTCCTAACTGGACCTCCTGTTGGTGTAATACTTTGTGGAAGATATTCGCCAACAACCAAACGAACAAACAAACATATATATAATTTATTTCATATAAGTATCCTATATGTGTCGCTTTAACACTTCTAATTTATAGATCGTTATTTTGGTTAAAGATAGAGAGCCCTATTATGGGGGATAATTTGATAACAAATAATAAAAAAAAACTTTATTATGAGAATTGAGCATAGTCCCCTGTATTAGAAGGTCTACATTTATTTGTTAACAATAAAATGTTTAATAGAATAATTTAAATAATAATAATAAACAATTATTTTTAAGCCCCTGCATTTTCCCAACCATCCACATATGTCCCTTTTTCCTTGAATGAGATGGCCGCATATCTTAGTTCACTGTCAGAAGCAGATTTTGGCCTACAAGGCTCCTACAAAAGGGGTTATGGTCCTAACTGGACCTCCTGTTGGTGTAATACTTTGTGGAAGATATTCGCCAACAACCAAACGAACAAACAAACATATATATAATTTATTTCATATAAGTATCCTATATGTGTCGCTTTAACACTTCTAATTTATAGATCGTTATTTTGGTTAAAGATAGAGAGCCCTATTATGGGGGATAATTTGATAACAAATAATAAAAAAAAACTTTATTATGAGAATTGAGCATAGTCCCCTGTATTAGAAGGTCTACATTTATTTGTTAACAATAAAATGTTTAATAGAATAATTTAAATAATAATAATAAACCAATTTTTTTTAAACAATTTTTTTATTTTGAGGAAAATTAAAGTTACAAACACATCAATAGACACTTAATTTTCCAGAATATATTAGCAACAAGATACAGTAATATCATCTGATTAATCAGGACAATATGAACAGTAAGTACAAAAATAAGGAAAATCAAAACAGAAGAACAAAAGAAAATAAAAGAGAACAAAAACAATATAATGTACAGTTTAGGCTGAGTCACATTAAAAGAGCATTTTAAGATTTCTCAGAGAATTACCTTAATGGAATAAGTATCTTCTTGCAAAAGGGTTGTAATATGTCACATAATCCCTGAACATAAATGAGCTTATGAGGATCTTATATTATTTTATAACTATAAACTATAACTATGTATATGTCATAATACACACCGGAACGGAGTTCCGGCACCTTTTTTCCACAGATTTTCCAAGTATTAAAAGTTTTGGCGGCATAATCAATATAACGTTGTATGCGGGCTGCTTGTGTGTCGAGTCCGATGCATGCGTACTTTGTCCGCGCTGGTTGTGATGCCACTGCTCGGTTTGTGAATGGTCGCGTGATTGCGTGTGAGTTGATGTGAGTTCCGGCACCATTTTTCTTACAAAAAAAGCACTGACTATAAAATACAGAATGAGTTACATATCAAAAAGGTGATGTCTCCAATTGTCTGTATAGGAATCAAGTGGTAGATTCAAAGATTGTAAATATGTGTGACTGTTTCCGCATCAGGATATGTATATATTAACCCCAATTTTTAAAAAACTTCTCCTCTCCTCCTTTCTCAATATCAGGCAAAGTATTTTTTCTGTCAAATTATAGGAATTCTGGGCGTAGTAACTATAGACTATACGCACGTAAGTGCCTAATGGACGTACATGTGAATCGCACTTGGGGACATACGCACAGAAATCAGACGTATGGGAAAATTTCAATAAAAGTGGGTGGGTGGAGGCATTTAAATGAACGCGAGGAGGCGCGGTTATAAAGAATCGCACGGACTGAGCACATATACGGTCGTAAGTACACACAGAAAGAACAGAGAGGTCTAGGGACTCGTAAGTCACAGACAGCACATCCAGGAGAGGGGAGTGTCGGGGGTGTTGGTGGGTGTTTCCTTGCTCCGACTGTGCGTATAATTGTGTGTAAATAAAAAAAAATGATCTGAACACGGCCCTCTAACATAATATGTTTGACTGTATCAAGGAATAGAAGGATAGATTTAGTCCAGCAATTAAGGATAACTTTTTTTGCTACCATGATAATAATTGTAATTATGGGTGATTAAAGCATTTTTCTCTTACCCTAGATCCCAATTCATAAAGTTTCTTTTCAACATAGCCAAGGGGTCCCTGTGGCTCCTGATTCCAAATACATCGTATATAAACTGAGCCACCTTGTTCCAAAACTTTACTATTTTACGACAACTTCAAAAATTCTGGAAAGAAGTGGCATCAAATTGCTTACATTTTAAACACGGGCCTTTATCATCAGGTGTCATATGTTTCCATTGGTTCCATTAAATTGATAATTACAGCTACAGAACTTTTTCTGCTCTGCTGTGTCTTCCAATACATAGGTGCTATAACCCACATGTTAGATTATCTCATTATTTATCAACATATACACATTGGGGTTGTTGTTACCTTCACAATAATATAAAATACAACTGCAACGGGTGGCATAACGGCAGCCTAGACTGTAAACAGACCCACCCCAGATGTTCCTACCAGATCCTGAAGAACCGTAGGAGGAGACGCGCTGTTCCTCTCCCGGTCCCAGGTGCGATGTTCTCTAGGCTGCAAAAGGAAATAAAACAATTAATATTCCATCAACACCCCTGGGCACCTGCGGGCACATGCGGGATAGAACGGGGAACATTAATACAGGTATTCGTCATCACGAAGGCCTCAGATACCTCTTTTTTGCCAATACCTGGTGAACGGAGCAAAATGGAGCAGAACCTCTCCCACGGCTTCCGGTTCTGGAAGGAGGGGTAGTCACGCACACTAACAGATAGAGACTAATACTTACCAGGGCTTCTGGACAACTTGACAGGCGATTCTACCTCCTGCCACCACACTTACAAAAGACCACTTACCTCTGTGGTATCGCCTCCGTCCTCCCACCTTGTGACCTCCTAGCAGCTATCCTAACCGGGGCCTAGTGCCCACCTCCTGCCTACACTGTTTCTACACTAACAAGGACTCCCTACGAGCATCACAGGGCCTACCGCCATACATGGGCCTAGCACCCAACTTAACCAACAATACAGTGCCTGAACCTAACTAGGGCCCAACGCCCTCTAACCCACATAGGGCCTAACGCCTGTTAAACAGGGCAGGGTCTACTGCCCTAAACTAACCAAGGGTACCCTGTAAAAATGCAACTATCTATAGGGCCTAGTGCCCTTCTACCTATTAGGGCCTGCGCCCTATTACACTATAGGGGCTAATGCCCTCAGTTGGCCGCAGTTCACCCACCTCTGTTCGTGGGGTATGCTCCCTGGTGATCTAGCAGCATGGGCCAAATCTCCACAGCCCAGGCCTGGGCTGTTGCGGCGAGTATCATTGGTGGGAGTGGGTTTCAAGGTGTCCTCCTGTTTAACTGTGGCCTAAACCACCTCTGCTCATTGCCTAGGTGAGATACAGAGAGGCAAACAAAAGGTTACCCATCTGAGGTCTCACCCTCCGTTCCAAACCACCGCTCTGGTCCACAGAATCCTCTGCTCCTCCAATAGAGCTCCTCTTCCAAGCAGTAGTGCTTCTTTTCTTCTCCTGAGTACCGTTCCTGCTCATCTCCTAGGAGTTCCTCCTGCTTCCTTCTGCACCAGACCTCTCCCTTCTGCCTCTTACGGCCACTGCTCCTTCCTCCCAGCCAATTCGTTGGATTTTACATACAGCCGCAGGAGTGGATGGGAGGTGTGCCAATCAGGGCTCGCCACGGCACCGCAATGCACCTGGGGTACCACAGGGGCACCTGGGTACAGTGCTCACCACACTTGCCTCTTCAAATATGGCCGCAGCGAGCCCTGATTGGCTCACGGCCGTGCCATGTGATTGGCTGGCAGCCAATCAGAATTGACTGGCCACCAGCCAGGGCTTCCGGTGCTCGGGACGGCGTGCTGTCATCCTCTGCTGCACTGCTCACACAACCAGTTCACACTTTAAGCCCTGTGGTAGTGTTGCATCTATACGTCACTACTTCTGATGGAATGTTGCACACTATACCATAGGACCTGCACCAAGTCAGAACTACATAGGCCCTCGCCCTCAAAATGGTTGTGGGTCAGTCGGCAAGTCCCGCCTCCAAATGGTAACATTTTAAAAATTAAATCAGCTTTAAAGTAATAGCATTAAGTATAATACAGTACATTAAATTACCTGAATATTGTTAGCCAAGCACTATAGTCAAGCCAGGTGACATCACAGAAGCAGTCTATGATGTGAGTTAGTCAAAAGAGAAATCTAGTTATAGCTGTTTCAGGAAGAACATCCTGAGTGGAGGGAAATTACATATGTGTGCAGAGCACTTTGAAGGTTTGAAGGTTTAAAGAATTATATATATTTTTAAGTAGATGATAGTGTTCAATGTGTGTTACTAGTATAACCTGCTTGAAGCCTAATAGCCTTACAAGCTTTTTGTTTTTAATATGACTATTTTTAAGGGAAAAAATGACTGGTAAGGGGAATGAGGACAAAATTGGTCTTAAAATGCTCCTTGAACATGAATTCAAGTATAATGCATCTGATTACGGTCAAATAACAATGTAGCATTGCCCGAATTCCCTTTCTCTTGGAATTTAGAATTATGTCTTAGTAACACAGTAACTATTGCTCTATATTTTGTAATGTCCAGTGATTCTACAGTAGTACTTTTCACACATTACAGCAAATGTGGAATATTTTACCACATTTAGGGCCTCATTCACTAAACGCGATTTTTTTCTGCAATTTTGAATCGCGGAGCATCACGGCCCACCGCCGAGATTTACCCGCTTTCTTTTTATTTTTTTATCCAAATTCACAAAAATGCGATTTTTTTCAAACACAGGCGATGTGCTACTACCAAATTTATGGATGGACTCCTCAGTGGTCTAGTGGTCCCCGCATACAGTTATGGAAGCCACATATAGAAGGACGCTTGCACTAGTTATTGTATGAGGCAGCGGTGTCAGGATCCCATAAACTGAAGGTACTCTGTAGGCTAATAGGGGATTTTGAGCTGCATAACTGGATCATGTAGTAACTGCAGAACCAGCCATCTAGGCGAACATTAATGCCCCAATAATGGAAAAATTTACTTGCATTGCCTTTTCCATCTGCTGGGCTGTGTAGTCTTGGTGTGGGTCCTCTATTGTGCCTGCCAGTGACTGTGGGTGCTGTGGAGTAAAGGATTTAGTGCAAAAATCTCCATGAGCCAGGTACCATCTTGGAGCTCCAGGCCTCCTTTACTTCTCCTTACTGCTGGTGCTACCTCCATCCTGCAAGTGTTGCTTCTGTTGTCAGACAGCTCATCTCTCTGTGGGTGGGCAGAGGAAGTTAAAGTGGAAAACCCCATATGGCACGATAAAACCTCTGAATTTTCTGTGTTAAATAAGATTAACTTGTGGGTATGAGTGGGTTTCCACACCACTGGTCAATTCCAGTGGTCCTGTAGTAAGTCCTCCAAGTGGGGTCCGCAACTGTGGCTTTTACCAATACATACAATGATATGGCATTTTTGCTTATTTAGAGACACAGCAATATGTTTATAGGTATCATCTCTGAAAACCCTTCGGGAAGACTTGTGCTGCTGGAGGGCAATTTCCTACATATATGGTTCTCTTTATGCAGAGACATTCCTTTCCTCCCTGACTTCCCTTAAGGTGAAATTGGATGTAGATCTTGGCTGTTGTCAGCGGTGGCACTCATTATCCCAGTGCAAAAAATAATGACAGAAGAAATACGAGTTTCCATACTGAAGGCAATGAAAAACATGGAAAAAATACTGACAACAAAAATGGCCAACTAGTAAAATTAAATTTCCTACACATAAAATACTGACATTTAAAATACCCGACATATTAATAATACTGACACGGAACAAATCCCAACAATTATAATACCAACTTGAAATAATAACAATTTTTATTGTCACATTTTCAACGTTTTCTGATGACCGGACAGGTTAGATGGGTAGTTTAAGGTTAGGTTTTGGGAAGGGGACAGATCACAGAAGGGAAGACTCAGGGTTAGGCTGCATGAAGGGGATGGATCGCAGAAGGATGGCCTTAGCGTTAGGCTGCGGGGAGGGGACGGATTGCAGAAGGGGAGACTTAAGGTTAGGCTGCGGGAGGGGACATCGCAGAAGGTGAAACTTAGGGTTAGGATGCAGGAAGGGGATGAATCGCAGAAGGGAAAATTAGGGTTAAGCTTCAGTGAAGGGTGGATTGCAAAAGGGGAGACTTAAGGTTAGGCAGCAGGTAGGGGATGGATCACAGAAGGGGATACTTAAGGTTAGGTAGCGGGGAAGGGAGGGTTAGGGTTAGGGTAATGGAAAGGGAGGGTTAGGGTAAAAATTAGCATAAGGGTTAGGGTAGGAGAAATAGAAATCGGCACTTAACCGTCAAAAAAGGGACTATAACAATTGTCGTATATCAAATTGTAACTACAAAAACAGTCAGAATCAAAATTGTCTGGAATTTAATTTGTTGGCATTTCTTCCGTGTCGGCATTTTTATTTTAAGTTAGAATTCTAATTGTTGACATTTCTTCCGTGTCTGGATTTTTCAGAATATAAATTGTTAGGATTTCATATGGGTCGGTTAATGACATGTGGGGGGATTTTAAATTTTATGATTTTATGATTCGGGAAACTTGTGTCATATTTTTTCCGTCTGGATTTTTTGCACCAGATATTTGTACCGGACTTGTTGTCAGATGAAGACTGGTCCAAAATGTTGTGTCGTAGGGCCGTATGCAGAGTTTTCAGAAAAGTGCTACTGCGCATGCACATTAATTTTGTAACGTCTTAAAGACCGCGTATACGCAATCAACGTTGCAAGAAGTAACGTAGATTACGTTAAAAAATTACTGTGCATGCCCAGTTCTGAAAACTCCAGCCGCTCTGCATCTGGCCCGTAATCAGGCAGCTACCATCTGCATTAGGTTTCAACAAATTCATCTCTATATATAACACAAAGTCTACAATACTCCATTGTGTCTGAGTTTGCTCGTCTTTATGATGTTCAAAGTGTGGTGACCTAGATTACTCCTTCTGGCATATGCTATGGAAATGCCCAGTGGTGGCTGGATTTTGGATGGAGATGCGTGCCTGTATTCGCACCATAGCTAATATGCTTCCTCCACTAGAACCTAAAATGTGTCCCTTTTGTTGCACGCTGTAGGAAAAAACCGTCTGTGAGTTTCCTGTCTGGGTTAATGTGTCTGGTTTCCCTCAGCTGTCACCTAATTTAGTTGCTCCAGTCCTGCCTGAAGTTGCTGCTGATTGGTGGGTGTCACTTTAAATAGACTGAGCCCGGGAAGACTCATTGTCGGCTATAGCGTCTGGTGTACCTGCGTTTCTACCTGCATTCTGATCGTGTGTTCTCCTAGCGATTCTGTCTTGGATTCGTGTTGTGTTTACCCTCTATTTACCATTTTGTTACCCTTGCCTGCCACAGTCTCGTTGTCTGCTCTGTCCGTGGGTCTCAGTGTGTGGAGTGAGTGGCTTGCTGCTCGCGTTGGCAGCTGGGCTCACCTGTCCGGTACAGTGTTCCTCCTTGTTGAGTGTTGTGAGTATTCCATCTCTCACTTTCTGTACCAGCTCTGAGTGTTTCCATCTACTCAGTACTCTGTTATTGTGCCACTGTATTTGTCATTCTAAAGTGTGCTTTTCCGCTGTCATCTCTGCAGTGTGTGTTCCTGCTGTTTCTGTTATCCTGGCAGTGTATTTTGCCGCTGTATTTGTCATCCCTGCAGTGTTTTTCTGCTGTGTGTACCATCCTCGCAGTGTGTAGTTCCGCTGTGTGTGTTATCCCCACAGTGAGTGCTCGCTGTGTCTGTCATCTCTCAGAGTTTGGTTCCCTCTGCTTCTTCCCTGGTGCGTTCCATCTCACCTTGAGTGTTCTCTTGTGTTACCATCTCCACTGTGTCCATCTCCAGTGTGTAGTGTGTGGTGTGTGCCAGTTCTCTGGACCCTGCCTGTGGGGGCGCTTATTACAACATTGTAGCCTCCATTTCCTGCCTCTCATTCACCTGTAATCCCTTGCAGTTTCTCAGGTGCTCATTGGCACTTGTTACTTTCTGTGGATCCTGTTATCTCTGGATACTTTTTGTATCCCTGCTCTGTTATCTGTGTGTGGGTTCCAGCCTGTCTTGTGTATGCCTGGGTACCTGCCAAGCCTCTTGTATGCTCAGGATTATGTAAACCTTTTTACTATATTCAACTCTGACCTATTGTCTGGTGAGCAAGGGTTCCTGCTTATCTCTTGTTGTGTAAGGGTTCCTGGGTGTGAGTCGGTTCCAGTAAAGGCATCCTCGCTGCAGATCTTCCTTGGGAGCTATCGTCAGGGGCCGCAACCTAGCAGGTGCCAGCAGCCCAGACTATCCTCATCATCAGGGGCTCTAGTGAAAACCTGGCCCTGGTTTAGACTCTGTGAGAAACTCCCTTGGTGACTGTAACACCTTTTCCATATCTCTGGATGAGCATTTGGGTAGTATCATATCCAAATCCATTGAGCTAAACAATATATACTGAGATTGTGTTCTTATGTATTATATCTTTGTCACAAATGAATACAACACCTTAAGGCTGTCCCTTAAGGTAAGGAATGTAACTTTTTTCTTTTGTGTTTTGAGAAATAATTGTATGTACTTAAAAAAACTAACGCATTTAAAAGAAAAATACTTTCTATACTATGTGAATAGATTTTCAATTACCATCTGTGTACACATACATAAAAGTAATAGCATGCTTATATTTGCTTCTTTAAAATATAATTTAAAGAAATGTCAAAGCTTTCTGAATTCAACAATGTTATAAAAACACTGTGTAGAAAACACTACATTACCGAATGCCATTAAATATGTTTCTTGAAATCTTAAATAGGTGGATGAACAGTGCAATGCTTCAAAAAGAGAGGTGGGGGGGGGCTAGTAATATAATATAAGGTTTATAGTTCATAATTCATCTGTGAATCTAAAGTAGTAAAATAATTCTGAGATATAGATGAGTGTATGAGGCAGAGGAAATCACTGCTTGATGAGTGAAGTAGAAATAAGCAGGATGCAGTATAAGCCACAAATTCCCTGAAGTACAGTTAATGTGAGATTAGAACTAGATGTAAGATAGTGTAGCCCCACTGTATTCACGCATCTGAGAGCACATGGTTGATGGCTCCCCTCACTTGCAAGGAGTTCCAACTCAGGAACCCTACCTTAACAGTTAACACCCTCCCTAATTTAAATGCTGATGGATCAGATGTTTGGCTAACGCCATTAGCATGTCATTATGGTCAATTTAAATACAGACCCCTCCTACTTGCAAACACAACCCACTACGCTGTCAGAACACATTAGAAGAATAAAAATGCTGTATTGTAGGGATTGCAAATCAATTGTATTGATTAAAGTATGTGTATGCGCAATATGCAAAAGAGATTCTAATGTGAACTGTTGGAAAATGGAACCTGAACGTAGGGATGCTGGGGGACGTCCCCTCCAGCGTCCCTACGGCGCTGCTATGGACGCCCGATCCAGGATGCGCAGATCGGCCGTACCTCTGGATCAGGCCCAATGTGTTTAACTGTGAGGCTTGTGTTCGTTGTATAACTGTGAGGCCTGTGTTCGTTCAAGTTATAGTGTTGATAGTGTTAATAAGCTGAGTTAAGTTATAGTTTCATATATTGGTTAACGGGTAGTTGGTTAGTAACTACCCGTTCCTTGTAGTTACGGCATTAGGCCGAAATTGTTTGATTTGTTAGGCCAGGTTAACCGGTTGCCCTACAGATCCTGTTGTACCCAGGGAGGAGTCCCTACTTCCGCTCACGGTGAGTAACCTTGTATTTATTGTTTGTGGCCCCCGCTGTGGTGGGTAGGGTGGAGTCCATTACTCTAGAAGTGAGTAGGTGGAACTCTACGCCAGCTTCAGGTCCCAAGCCTGATCAAAAACAAGCCCACCTCCAGCCAGGGATTGAAGTCACACACTTCCTCCCAGTGAGGCGCTCGGACATACCTTCCCCTCCCCCCTGTCCATTCCTAATAGCGGAGGCTCTGAGCTGATTTCTTCTTTTCTCTTTCCAGGACACAAGGTGGCCTGTGTGTTCCGTAGCAGTATACAGGAGGCAGATCGAAGCGTTTCAGAGTGCGTGAGTCAAGACAACTAACGGTGAGTCGACCGTCATTATCTGTGCTATTGTGTTCTTACACATTTGTCCTCCAGTCAAAACACCCCACATACGCACTTTGCTGCATAAGTAGGGTGCCGGACGCAAGTCTGGATCCGGTCCATTATTATTATTATTATCATTTATGTTTAAGGCACTAGAAGGTGTCCGCAGCGCCGTACAAAATACAACAGCAAAATACCGTACGGACATACAGAGTAGGGATGGACAGCATAGTACATAATAAAATACAATATACTAACTATAAAATAGCACACAAATAGCGTCGACGATGAGTTATTTGCGATGGTGCCCGGCGTATGTTTTGTGTGTTCACATACCTTCATAAGTGATAAGACATTTCCGGAAACTATTTGCTACCGTACCTTAAAAAGGTTTGTAAGAATCTGTTGCCAATAATGCTGTAGTTGTCCCAGAAGATTGAATCAGCATGAGAAAAAAGAAAAATCATGTCCCTAAATCCAGAACAAACATACATTTGTATTCTTAGGGCACGTCACACAACTCTGTTCTTTCACTTCTCCCCATGAGTGATAATGTCTGCTGTGCTCATTCTCATACTGATCAACAGGACTCTTTTGGACTTAAGTGAGTATAATTGAGGGCAATTGCAATTGAATCTAGCCACCCTGGGAATTCAATGTGTTGTGCAGCATTCTGCCACAAATCTGTACATGTCCATTTGCTGTATCTCATGTCATTTTCAATTTATTACAAGTATTATTTTTTTATTGATGTAAAATCTACCACCAGAGAGGAACAGGTTTTATTTGGAAAACGATATTTTTCTGGAAAGTACATGACGCAACATTATTTCTGCTTTCATGCTTATACGTTATTTTTGCACGTTAGCATACATAATGGGCCTGATCCAGACCTACGCAAATAATACGCCCTTGTGTGTAGCGTATTTACGCCAGCGCACCTACGAAGCACGCCCCAAGGCACTCCCCTTGCTCGTACTTACTTTTGCTGTTTTAACGACCAAACCCTATCCTAACTTTGCAGAGCGTAACTGCTGGCGTCCGTAGTCTCCTTGCGTAGTTATGACGCTTAGCACGGCCATACTGTACGATTTAAATACCTCAACCCGCCCCTGAAGCGTACAGTTGTCATATAGCTGGCACGCCCCTTCGTGCGTTGTTACGATGCTGTTACGCTCAAGGCCCATACGCTCAGAGTTACTTTGCATAACATCTGCTGCGTGCATGCGCAGTAACTACTAATGGGCGCTTTTTTCGCTTACGGCCAGCGTAAAATCACGGGCGGACCTAGGTCTGGATCTGCCCCATTGTTCCATAATCTTAAAATGTATTTGGTTTGCATTTACCTTCCAGTTCAGAAAACTGAATTATAATGAAGCACAGAACTCTGATTTTAAAGTATCCTTTCATTTAAAAGTATATTTATTGTTGTATTTACATTGTTTTGTGCATTTATTTATTTACCTTTTTTATATTCACTATTGTTATTGAGGTAGTGTGGTACACTTCTGGTATATAGACCGCTTTAATAAGAGCGCCCTTTAGGTCATTTTGTCTTGTTAAAGAAATCAGGTGTCTGTCACTGTTGCTGCCTCAAGGGTTCATTATATTTAAGGCCAGATTTACTAAACTGCGGGTTTAGAAAAGTAGAGATTTTGCCCACAGCAACCAATCAGATTCTAGCTCTTACTTTCTTTTTACATACTAGAGAATGTCATCTAAAATCTGATTGGTTGCTATGGGCAACATCTCCACTTTTCCAAACCCGCAGCTTAGTAAATCTGGCCCTTAGTGACAAAGATCTAATTCTGCTCTACAGTGGATTAGCCTGTGTCTTCACGTTCTTGTTTTCTCCAATAACAGTTAGACCTAACAACTTGCAACCTAACCCAGTAATGAGTTTTCAGACACGCTAATGGGATCATAGCACCATGTAGCAGCTGCATTTCTAGGGTTGGTGTCACCTAGTGCTGTAACTCATGTGTCACCCCCATGGTTCTCTCTCCATACCAGACCATACAGAATCCTTAGAATATTTCTTGTTATTAATGCTACTTGTAAATCGTAATTCCCATTAATATCACTAAATGTAACGGCAATAGGAGTGACATAAACAACTATCAAAATTAAAATGACACCTTAAATTACAATATCCTACATACAGTCTACAAGTATTTATATTTAAATAGTTTCATGTGGTTTAAGAAAAAAAAAATATATATTTGTTAGTTTTCTTCATAATATATTATTTGAAGGTCTTCTACTTTAGGCTAATGGAGTATTTGATTTTGACCTGAGGACAAATGTTTCTCACACATAGATGAAGCTAAAGGGTTAGTGTGCTCTCTTTCTTAAAAGCATTCATTTTGTTTCATGTTCATTCAAATGATTTAGCAACATAATCATTTTATTAAAATGTACACTTACACTATCGAATAAAGAGATAATATGACATATACGTGTCATATGAATATATTTTTTATAGACTTTTTACTCTTAAGGTTTTTGTTTCTTTTTCATTTTATTTCATTCATTTTATTCATTTCATTTTAAATAATATGACAAAAGTTTAATTAAAAGCAAGTTTACTTTTTCCATGGACCTTCTTTACTTCTGAAACCCTCACTGTCTTTCATGATTTCACTTTGTCTTTAACCCCCACACTCTCTTCCAGTGTCCCCAGTCCCCAATCTCTTTCATGCCCCATGTGTCACTTCAAACCCCACTCTCAGTCCATCCACCACTTTCTCCCCATTTCTTCAACTCCCACTCTTTGTCTCCAATCCCAGCTCTCTTTAATGCCCTCTGTATCCCTTTAACGAGTGTGGGTCCCCTTTTCGAACCCAGCTAGTTCCAAACTGGCTGGGATATTGATTGCTTATGCCTCGATGAGGCTTAGCAATCGATCCCTGGAGCACCGAACATGGTTCTCCGAAAGGTAAGCAACACCACTCCCTAACCTTAAGTCACCCCACCGCAGCCTAACCCTAAGTCCCCACCCCTAGCCTAACCCTAAGTCTCCTCCCCCTCAGCCTAACCCTAAGTCTCCCCCCCT
>WWET01001817.1:305135-324289 GCA_011038615.1 Limnodynastes dumerilii | reverse complement strand
GTAGTTGCCATTTCCGCTTACAACAAACAGATTTGGCGTAGCTATTTTTCACTTGTAGCGTGTTGCGTCTTGGTCTGTTTTTTTTTGTTTTGTTTTGTTTTTTATAAAGTTGTCAGCGGAGCAGAAGATAAAGCCCAAGTAAAGTATATACTGTGTGAACTGGAGGGAGGAGGTTAATAAAATTTAGCCTTGTTTTTAACTCTTTAGTTGTTTGTTTTGTTTTTTATTTGACAACACTGCATAAAAGGTATGGGGTCAGATCATACAGGAACCACTTCTCCACGATGACCTTATTGATGCAGCCAACATAAATTAGTGATCCATGTCAGCCCTGAGTGGTGACCAGTGACCTCTGCCCCCTCGTGTACTTTGTCCTACCTGTTAGACGCTTTTTGCCAACCTCAGCTCTAACCCTGCGGGACACACAATTCAAATCCCCATCCTCACTGGCAGTAACATACACGGGGGGGGGCGGGGGGGGGGGGGGGGGGGGGGCAGGGAGAGCAGTGCCCTGTGCAGGCTTTTCAGACGCTGCTGCCTGTTCTACTGTAGGACAGGCAGCAGCAGCAGGTTCAGTAGCATCAGAAACGTGATCTGTATTTCGCATTGTATGATCTTAGGAGGAGCTGCTGCAGGTGGCTATGTGCAGCAGCTCCAATATTGGTCATTATACACAAGAAGAAATAAATGGCGGTTCTTAGGATGGGAGCAATGGCAGTAGGAAGAACCAGAGGAATTGGAAGAGTTCAGCACTGGGGACCTGTGGGCTTGCAATTCCATCAACTGCTTCTGGAGCCTGTAATTAAATCATTTCTTAATGGGCCTATTTTCACTTAGAGGCTTAGGACTGTAGTCCCATCAGCCCCATTATTAATCCGGTTCTGCTTCCCTCATTTCCCACTGTTTAATGTTCCTTTAGCTCCTATTGTGTCTTCACACACCTTTCAGCACTGGGGTTATGGACAAGTGTTTTAATACGGCCTATTATTTACTAACAATACAATTTTGTGATCTTTCTTACTGCATAGGCTTGCTATTATAGTGTCAAATGTCCCTATTTTTTCTATACTTAAAAAGTGTACAGTGGAAATTCTTATTTTTTATTTTTTTTATAATCCCATGTCATAATGGGCATTGCCTGGCATTGTAGCTCATGTTCTTTGTCCCAACAGTGATCATTTTTCTAATTAATAAACATGTCCTAATGGGTGTTCTAAAGTTTTGGTTACATTTTTATTCCTGTGAATGGGTGTGGGGGCCGCTGTGTATTGCTTTGCCCAAAGCCTCTCAAGAAGGCCGTGATAATGACTGGTCAAAGACATGTTGTTTCTTGGGACATGATGTCCGTATATCCCAGCATAACCGCTTGTGTTGCTTTTCTTTGAACAAGTCCTCATCAGGAACATAAATAAAGTTCTTGTGACAAATGTTTCCTTATCAGTATCGTAACATCAGTCTCCAAGAGGACCCTTAATATATTTGCTACTAAACGTGACATTTTTTTCTTTTTTTATACATCTGATGGTTACATAAATGCCAATAATACATCATTATACCCTATATAGATACACTGATTTTTATATAGGGGAGTATTACTGTCACGACCATGCCCTCGCCTGAGGCTTTCGTGACTTATCTGGGGCTCAAGGGGTTAATCACAACAGCCACCTGGTCTGTTCTCCCACCCCAAATATGACTTATTACCAATGAACTGCCACCACCAAGGCTATTCACAGGAGGCATTTGGTTCTCCTTTACCCAAATCAAACACAGTTATGCTTTACCAGAATTATCATCAACCCAGAATGACCTCTTCTGTTACCCGTCAGTAGCGTTTAATAACCGAGCTGGTCTGACACGTGAATCCGTAAGAACACAGAGACATGAACTTATATAATAACAATGCTTAGTTACAGAGAATAACAAAATAGACATACCATATGCAGAACAGTTTCTTATAAAATAAAAAGGTGAAAACACAGAAAGACTTACACACGAGAACCGTCTGGGTCGGGACAGACCAGAGATCAGGGTCACCTGTTCCGTTTGGAAGTCCCATGAAGTGAACCAAAGTTACAAATCCATACACACTTTTTAAAGACCAAAACCTGCTCCTCTCCAAGTAGCCGCCACCTTTGTGACACATGGGGTCTGGAGAGAATCTTCTTTAGAAATCTAGCTTTTATGCCCCCCCCCCCTAATAAACTGATCCATTTACAACAGGGCCCTAACCTGACCACCTTGTTCTGCCCCACTACCTTCAAGGTATTTCCCTGAATCACCAGATCCTGGCCAAACAGAGGTCACTCTATAGTTTGATATTGCTTGATACCCCTGATATTTGCTTGTATCCTGACAATTACCATATTTTATTTATTATTATTTATTAACATGTTTTTATATCATGCCAGCAGATTACATAGTGCTTTACAATTTTAACAATTGGTATAAACAAGACTAGGTAATAACAGATAGACTGGGTGGGAAAGAGAGCCCACAAACTTACGCTCTATAGGGCAGTGGCTTTTATTCATAAGGGCAAGTGCTATAAATCACACATTGGAGCTGCCTGGTTGTGTGGTTAAAGTGCTCAGTACTATGTATGATCCAGTCACACAGCAGTGTTAGTGGTAGAGATGAGGGAATTTTAGAACAGAGGACGGTATTCACACTTTAGTACGATCTTTTCCATGATGACCTATGCATCGTAGGTGCATTTACACAATCTACGTGCCACTTGGGTAGTAGTTTAGGCAGAAGGAGGCGCTAATGCCACCTTGGGATGGTTTTAGTTAGAAGTGAGATAGGGGAGGGATATGGATTAGCCAGGGAGGGTGGGGGAGGCTTTCTCTATGCATATTTTCCTGTACAAGAAGGATAATACACGCTTAAGTGCCAAAAGGTTCCTAAAAATGGGGGCGGGGCGAGGGGCAGGACGGGTGAGTTAGATGCGGAATTGTCCACAGCTTACTCACACTTAATTGTGAATATGATCCAGAAAGTGAGTGCGGGTTTATGTTAATAATGTAACAGAAAATATCACCCAGTGACTAAGCTATAGCTCCTCCTACTGCTTCATTCTATTGGCTGAATGAACCTCCAATCACATTACCTTCCATGTGATGTCACTAGTCTCTGAGCAGAACACTCCCAGCTCCTGATCCCCGAGATATTGTTATGCGTCCTTTCCTTACACCTAATACAGCATGAAGGGGCTCAGTGAAGGTGGTGGAGAAGGTGTGTAAGAGTCTGATGGGGTCACACAGAGAATAAAAGGACAACTGTCCAGCCCCATAATCCAGATATATCCTCACTCTATCACAGGGAATAGTGACAGGTAACTGGGTCTCTTTCCTGTCATGTCTCACATATATCTTATTATTATACAACCTCAATCCCCAGGACTTGTTATTCCATCCAATAACTGACTGATCTCCTGTCCTGTCTATACTGGGATAACACATCCCAACAAACCACCACTCTGATCCCCTGACATCCACTTCCCAGTAATGTCTCCCTGAGGAGAATCCCCCGGAGCTCATTACCTGATAACAATGCAGAAATCTCTCTGCTGTTACTGGACGATTCTGGTCTATATATGACCTGGATGCAGTTTTCCTGTCATCTGATATAATTATATAATTACCAGCTGTGTTTATATCCAGTAATATGTCTCCCGGCCCCTGCACATAGATCCCTGTATTTATACCTGTTATTATATCATATATTCCTCTATGTAATGTCCTTAAGATAAGTCCCACATCCAGATCTCCTCCATGGATCTGTTTCTCGTGTCTCTTTCCATCCTTAGCATCACACCAGTCCCCTGGTTCCTGTAGGACTTTTATAGAATCAGACATGTTACACAGCTCCTCAATGTCACATATATTCCTAGACAGCTCTTTCTTCTTTATTTCCAGCTGATGGATCAGATCAGAGACTGAGAATGAAATGTGTTGTTCTTTCCTGGAGATGTCACCCAGGACTCTCTTCTCCAGGTCTTTCAGCTTTCTTCTGATATCTTTAAACAGGGCAGTGACTGTCTCTCTTACACCAGCTGCTTTCTTCTGATCTCCTTTCCTGTGCTGCTGCAGTCTCTGGACTCTCTTCTCAGTCTCCTGTCTCTGTGTGGTCAGTTTCTGCAGAACATTTCTCAGTTTTTCCTTCTTCTTCTCAGAGGCCTCCTCCAGCATCTCCACATTGTGTCCTTTATGTGCTCCATCCAGCCTACAGTACACACAGATACACACAGAGTCCTCAGTGCAGTAATACTCCAGGATCTTCTTATGTGCTGAGCATTTCCTGGTCCCCAGGGAGGTGGTGGGGTCACATAAGACGTGTTCTGGAGACTTGCTGTGTACTCTCAGGTGATCAACACACAAAGAAGCCTCGCAGTGTAGGCAGGATTTAACAGCAGATACAGGTGTGTGAATACAGTGAGTGCAGAAGATCCCAGTCTCCTCCTGATCTGGGCGAGTAGTCCGTAATCTCTCCATGATGTTACACAGAGTTATGCTCCTTATCAGTGCAGGACGCTCCGTACTCTCTGCTCTGCATTCAGGACAGGAATAAACTCCAGACCCCTCCTGTGTATCCAGCACACGATCAATACAGACCCGGCAGAAGTTGTGTCCACATCTCAGTGTTACAGGATCTGTATAAAGGTTCAGGCAGATGGAACAGTCCAGCTCCTGTCTCACATCAGCAGACGCCATCGCTGACAGCAGAAGAGAGAGATGAAAGAGAAACTATCTGACACTCAGACGTCAGGACAATTGTCACACAATATACACACAGGGCGAGGCTGTCACACAATATACACACAGGGTGAGGCTGAGCCTGTCAGAAAGGTTATAATTATAGCTGCTGATGTAGTGGACCGGGTTCCTTTAGTAAGTGTGGAATCTACGTGTGTGACTTTACAATTTTAAAAACTGCGCATGCCCAGAACCCAAAAATATGCATGTGAAACATAGCCGAACATCTGCCTCACGCATCAGTACGAGACAAGTCCCATATGCGTGGCTAGAAGGGTAAGACACTTAATGCTAATGAGCTGCACACGGACTACTAATGTACAGTATGGGCGATTTAATGCAGTTACGACTGATTCATAAGCAGGAGTGCCTTCCATAGCAAAACATACGCAAGGTAAAAGATAATGTCACCCTCGACCACTTGGAAGTTGGTGTACCCTGTCTACCAAACACCATAGCACAAACCATACACTCACTCAACACAAACACACCCGCTGCGTGTTTTTAATAAACTGATGTTTGTGGTCAATTACCTAAAATGGAAACACCTATTTAAAGCAATGCAGCTTTTCTATTTTATGCTCAACCATGGACCGGATTCATAGTTGCGTATGATGCACAAAAAAATGAATACGGGCGATTCAAGGCTGTGCATTTACGCATAAAAATACAACTTTGAATCGCATGTAATTTACAATGAGGAATGTGCAGACGGAAGCGCCTGAATGCATACGTGCAATCTGACAATCTAGTACAATGCACGCACAAGGACAACACATTCCTGCGATACTATTTAAAGTTCAGCTACTGAAAATGTACAAAAAACTAGTGTTTTGTTATGTAAAAAATTGCTTTAATGTTAGAAATGTTCTGAAACATGTTTGAATGTTACTTTTGTGAGATATAAGTGTAATTTTATAAATCTTGCCAACATGTTTGTGGCTTTAGTTTTATTTATAGCAGGTCATTACTCTTTAATTTGCACCTTAACAAAATTTGTAATTTGGATGTGTCTAACCCAAACTCACTTGCACCATGTGTATGCTGGGTGTAAGGTAACACGCTCTGCAAACAGAAGAGGAGTGTGAGGCTGCGCAGTGCACTGTTGGGAACTATAGGCTGGTGGGGACCATCACTGTGTGTATAGATATAGGTGGGACTGGGAGTCTCCATTGGGAGGGTGCAAGGTGAGTGCCACGGGTGACCCTATTGTCTGCAGGGGCCCATGTGCACTGCACACTCTGCACCCATGTTAGATATGCCCCTGGCTGGTCACAGCCTCCCTGACTGTATCTGATCACATCCTCCCTGGCTGTATCTGGTCACATCCTCCCTGGCTGTATCTGGTCACATCCTCCCTGACTGTATCTGGTCACATCCTCGCTGGCTATATCTGGTCACATGCTCCCTGGCTGTATCTGGTCACATGCTCCCTGGCTGTATCTGGTCACATGCTCCCTGGCTGTATCTGGTCACATCCTCCCTGGCTGTATCTGGTCACATCCTCCCTGGCTGTATCTGGTCACATCCTCCCTGGCTGTATCTGGTCACATCCTCCCTGGCTGTATCTGGTCACATCCTCCCTGGCTGTATCTGGTCACATCCTCCCTGGCTGTATCTGGTCACATCCTCCCTGGCTGTATCTGGTCACATCCTCCCTGGCTGTATCTGGTCACATCCTCCCTGGCTGTATCTGGTCACATCCTCCCTGGCTGTATCTGGTCACATCCTCCCTGGCTGTATCTGGTCACATCCTCCCTGGCTGTATCTGGTCACATCCTCCCTGGCTGTATCTGGTCACATCCTCCCTGGCTGTATCTGGTCACATCCTCCCTGGCTGTATCTGGTCACATCCTCCCTGGCTGTATCTGGTCACATCCTCCCTGGCTGTATCTGGTCACATCCTCCCTGGCTGTATCTGGTCACATCCTCCCTGGCTGTATCTGGTCACATCCTCCCTGGCTGTATCTGGTCACATCCTCCCTGGCTGTATCTGGTCACATCCTCCCTGGCTGTATCTGGTCACATCCTCCCTGGCTGTATCTGGTCACATCCTCCCTGGCTGTATCTGGTCACATCCTCCCTGGCTGTATCTGGTCACATCCTCCCTGGCTGTATCTGGTCACATCCTCCCTGGCTGTATCTGGTCACATCCTCCCTGGCTGTATCTGGTCACATCCTCCCTGGCTGTATCTGGTCACATCCTCCCTGGCTGTATCTGGTCACATCCTCCCTGGCTGTATCTGGTCACATCCTCCCTGGCTGTATCTGGTCACATCCTCCCTGGCTGTATCTGGTCACATCCTCCCTGGCTGTATCTGGTCACATCCTCCCTGGCTGTATCTGGTCACATCCTCCCTGGCTGTATCTGGTCACATCCTCCCTGGCTGTATCTGGTCACATCCTCCCTGGCTGTATCTGGTCACATCCTCCCTGGCTGTATCTGGTCACATCCTCCCTGGCTGTATCTGGTCACATCCTCCCTGGCTGTATCTGGTCACATCCTCCCTGGCTGTATCTGGTCACATCCTCCCTGGCTGTATCTGGTCACATCCTCCCTGGCTGTATCTGGTCACATCCTCCCTGGCTGTATCTGGTCACATCCTCCCTGGCTGTATCTGGTCACATCCTCCCTGGCTGTATCTGGTCACATCCTCCCTGGCTGTATCTGGTCACATCCTCCCTGGCTGTATCTGGTCACATCCTCCCTGGCTGTATCTGGTCACATCCTCCCTGGCTGTATCTGGTCACATCCTCCCTGGCTGTATCTGGTCACATCCTCCCTGGCTGTATCTGGTCACATCCTCCCTGGCTGTATCTGGTCACATCCTCCCTGGCTGTATCTGGTCACATCCTCCCTGGCTGTATCTGGTCACATCCTCCCTGGCTGTATCTGGTCACATCCTCCCTGGCTGTATCTGGTCACATCCTCCCTGGCTGTATCTGGTCACATCCTCCCTGGCTGTATCTGGTCACATCCTCCCTGGCTGTATCTGGTCACATCCTCCCTGGCTGTATCTGGTCACATCCTCCCTGGCTGTATCTGGTCACATCCTCCCTGGCTGTATCTGGTCACATCCTCCCTGGCTGTATCTGGTCACATCCTCCCTGGCTGTATCTGGTCACATCCTCCCTGGCTGTATCTGGTCACATCCTCCCTGGCTGTATCTGGTCACATCCTCCCTGGCTGTATCTGGTCACATCCTCCCTGGCTGTATCTGGTCACATCCTCCCTGGCTGTATCTGGTCACATCCTCCCTGGCTGTATCTGGTCACATCCTCCCTGGCTGTATCTGGTCACATCCTCCCTGGCTGTATCTGGTCACATCCTCCCTGGCTGTATCTGGTCACATCCTCCCTGGCTGTATCTGGTCACATCCTCCCTGGCTGTATCTGGTCACATCCTCCCTGGCTGTATCTGGTCACATCCTCCCTGGCTGTATCTGGTCACATCCTCCCTGGCTGTATCTGGTCACATCCTCCCTGGCTGTATCTGGTCACATCCTCCCTGGCTGTATCTGGTCACATCCTCCCTGGCTGTATCTGGTCACATCCTCCCTGGCTGTATCTGGTCACATCCTCCCTGGCTGTATCTGGTCACATCCTCCCTGGCTGTATCTGGTCACATCCTCCCTGGCTGTATCTGGTCACATCCTCCCTGGCTGTATCTGGTCACATCCTCCCTGGCTGTATCTGGTCACATCCTCCCTGGCTGTATCTGGTCACATCCTCCCTGGCTGTATCTGGTCACATCCTCCCTGGCTGTATCTGGTCACATCCTCCCTGGCTGTATCTGGTCACATCCTCCCTGGCTGTATCTGGTCACATCCTCCCTGGCTGTATCTGGTCACATCCTCCCTGGCTGTATCTGGTCACATCCTCCCTGGCTGTATCTGGTCACATCCTCCCTGGCTGTATCTGGTCACATCCTCCCTGGCTGTATCTGGTCACATCCTCCCTGGCTGTATCTGGTCACATCCTCCCTGGCTGTATCTGGTCACATCCTCCCTGGCTGTATCTGGTCACATCCTCCCTGGCTGTATCTGGTCACATCCTCCCTGGCTGTATCTGGTCACATCCTCCCTGGCTGTATCTGGTCACATCCTCCCTGGCTGTATCTGGTCACATCCTCCCTGGCTGTATCTGGTCACATCCTCCCTGGCTGTATCTGGTCACATCCTCCCTGGCTGTATCTGGTCACATCCTCTTTGTTGTCTATCCTGTAACCAAGATTGTATCCATGCAACTAGCTTTAAGTCCAACCCTAAAGTTTCCAGCTTATTTAACAGTCTTCGATGTGGCACAGTGTCAAACGCCTTGCTAAAATCTAGATAAGCTATGTCTACAGCTCCCCCTTTATCTAATACTTTAAATAGATGCAGGGCCATAACACAGGCATCACCCGACAGCTGTTTCGGTGTAAAAACACCTTCATCATGGGGTGCAGATGTCTGTTGTGTAAATCATTCCCTGCTGCCAAACACAAACCCTTTTAAAAAGACCCAAGCAAACACGTGTGAAAGAAGACGTAACATAAAGCGCTGGAAGTACCAGACACGGGCTGTGTTCATTTTCATGGTAACCACCAAACTTCCGGCGGCTGTCTAATACTGCATAAGATGCGGCCGGATGTAGTCAAATGGCTGCACGCTGTTTACGTTGCCATAAAAACCCGTGAGCCCGCTGGTAGTTTAAATATTTACTAAATGAACAAATATAATGTGACCTTAATGTTAAAGGAGGACTAGCCCACCCACTAAGACAATGAGGTGTAATATGTTCCCTCCTTCTCTGTCCAGACAGCCTTATTGGCCCCTTTTTCTGTTTTGTCTAATCAGCCTTATTGCCCCTTCTTCTGTGTCCAGCCAGGCTTATTGCCCCCTCCTTCTCTGTCCATTCAGCCTTACTGCCCCCTCCTTTTATGTCCAGTCAGCCTTATTGCCTTCCCCTCTTAATTTTTGGACAGTCAGCCTTATTGCCCCTTCCTTCTGTGTCCAACCAGTCTTATTGTCCCCTCCTTTTGTGTCCAACCAGTCTTATTGTCCCCTCCTTTTGTGTCCAACCAGTCTTATTGTTGCCTCCTTCTGTGTCAATTCAGCCTTATTGTTCCCTCCTTCTGTGTCCAGCCAGCCTTATTCCTCACCCTCTTTATTTGTGTCCAGTCAGCCTTATTGGCCCCTTTTTCTGTTTTCCCAACCAGCCTTATGGCCCCTTCCTTCTGTGTGTCCAACCAGTCTTATTGCCCCTTCCTTCTGTGTCCAGCCAGCCTTATTTCCCCCTCCTTTTGTGTATCCAACCAGCCTTATTGCCCCTTCTTCAGTTTGTCCAAGCAGCCTTATTGTCCAGCCAGCTTTATTGGCCCCTCCTTCTGTGTCAATTCATCCTTATTTCCCCCTCGTGTCCAGCCAGCCTTATTTCTCCCTTGTGTCCAGACAGCCTTACCCCCCCCCCCCTTTATTTGTGTCCAGTCAGGCTTATTTGCCCCTTTTTCGGTTTGTCCAACCAGCCTTCTTGCTTCTCTTTCTGTGTACAGCCAGCCTTATTGCCTCCTCCTTCTGAATCCGTTCAGCCTTACTGCCCCCTCCTTCTGTGTCCGGCCCCCTTATTGCTTCCCCTCTTAATGTTTGTCCAGTCAGCCTTATTGTCCCTTCCTTCTGTGTCCAACCAGTCTTATTGTCCCCTCCTTCTGTGTCAGTTCAGCCTTATTTTCCCCCTTTTTATTTGTGTTCAGTCAGCTTTATTGGCCTCTTTTTCTGTTTTTCCAACCAGCCTTATAGCCCCTCCTTCTGTGTCCAGTCAGCTTTATACCCCCTCCTGCTGTGTATACAACCAGCCTTATTTCCTCCTCATTCTGTGTCCTGTCAGCCTTATTTCCCCCTCCTTTTGTGTATCCAACCAGCCTTATTGCTCCTTTTTCTGTTTGTCCAAGCAGCCTTATTGTCCCACCTTCTGTGTCAAGTCAGCTTTATTGCCCCCTCTTTCTGTGTCAATTCATCCTTATTTCCCTCTCGTGTCCAGCCAGCCTTATTTCCCCCCTCCTTTTGTGTATCCAACCAGCCTTATTGCCCCTTTTTCTGTTTGTCCAAGCTGCCTTATTGCCCCACCTTCTGTGTCAAGCCAGCTTTATTGCCCCCTCCTTCTGTGTCAATTCATCCTTATTTCCCCCTCGTGTCCAGCCAGCCTTATTTCTCCCTCTTTATTTGTATCCAGTCAGGCTTATATGCCCCTTTTTCTGATTGTCTAACCATCCTTATCGCCACACCTTCTGTGTCCAGTCAGCCTTATTGCCCCCTTCTACTAAACCTTATTGCCCCCTCATAATTTTTGTCCAGTCTGCCTTATTGGCCCCTTTTTCTGTTTGTTCAACCAGCCTTCTTGCTTCTCCTTCTGTGTACAGCCAGCCTTATTGCCCCCTCTTTCTGAGTCCATTCAGCCTTACTGCCCCCTCCTTCTGTGTCTAGCCAGCCTTATTTCCCCCTCCTTCTGTGTCCAGCCAGCCTTATTGCTCCCTCCTTCTCTGTACAGTCAGCCTTATGTTCCCCCTCATTATTTGTGTCCAGTCCAGTATTGGCCCCTTTGTCTGTTTGTCCAACCAGCCTTATTGCCTCTCCTTCTGTGTCCAGTCAGCTTTATACCCCCTCCATCTGTGTATCCAACCAGGTTTATTGCCCCTTCTTTCTGTGTGTCCAAATAGTCTTATTGCCCCCTCCTTCTGTGTCCATTCAGCCCTATTGTCCCTCCTTCTGTGTCCAGCCAGCCTTATTGCCCTGTCCTTCTGTGTCCATTCAGCCTTACTGCCCCCTCCTTCTGTGTCCGGCCAGCATACTTGCCCCCTCTCCCCATCCTAAATTTTTGTTCAGTCAGCCTTATTGCCCCTTTCTTATGTGTCCAACCAGTCTTTTTGCACATCTTTGTATTACCCCAACATTATTGTTCCTTCCTTCTGTATCAAGCCAGCCTTATTATCCCACCTTCCGTGTCTAGCCAGCCTTATTGCCCCCACCTTCTATGTCCAGTCAGCCTTATTACCACCTCCCTCTATGTCCAGGAAGCCACTTTTATTGAACAATATTTCTCCTGTTTGTGTCCATTAAGCCTTAATGCTGTAGCTTTATGTGTGCCCCTGCTTGTTTATTGAATCCATATTCCCCAGCTACCTTCTTATCTCAATAACCTTACCTTTGATGTCTTGCCTCGGACAGGATGTCTCCTCGGCGCACGCTCTGCAGAATGATGACGCCAGCGTAACCATAGGTCATGCTGGCATCTTGTGCACTAAGCTGCTGGCGGCTGTACATTGCACAGCCAGCTCTGCAGCATGGGAGGTGCATGGGTTCTAAGAGAAGTCTCCACTCCCTTGCAAAAAGGGGTGGAGCTTACAGACACCAGTGCCCACTGGGGATTCCCCCCGGCTCCCTGGGGGGCCAGTCTGACCCTGACCTTATATAGTATTAGGGCAGAGTGTGTAATGTGCTAGGTATCAATGTCTGTACAAATATGTGGCTGGTACAATGTCACAGGATGTGATCTGTGATCCTTGCGGTTTAACATGTCTGAGTAAGGTTTCCCACATTGACACCAAATTTTGAGACCTTTGAAACTTCACCACTGGATCAGGGTGTAGTGAGTACTATTGGTATGCCCGTGGATTCAGCTATGTTTATAATGAATAAAAAGTATGGTGTTATTGGTACAAAGTATTGCAAAGAGTGGGTGAATATGATTAAGAAATGTAATAGAGGATTTCTTGTTGTTGGCAGTTTTGATGAAGAGATTTTAAAGGATGTTGGATTGCAAATTTATGAAGCGCAAACAATACATAAGTGTTCTTTCATTGTGGCAAACTGAGGGAAAAAATGGGTGCAAAAATGCTGCGAGTAAGACAAAGGACGTTGTTCCAGTGCGCGCGCCCGCTAATGTGAACGCCGTGCGTGAGTACGCTAAAACCACGCACTCAAACCCGCCTCCTCCTCCGCCATACATAGAAACATGACGGCAGATAAGAGCCACATGGCCCATCTAGTCTGCCCATTTGTTTATTGAAAACTATACTGACCCTAGACCCTATTTACCCTCAATTTGGGTTACAATTTAGGATACCCTTATATTTATCCCAAGCATGTTTAAATTGTTCTACTGTATTGGCCTCAACCACCTCAGATGGGAGAATATTCCACTTATCTATCACCCTTTCGGTGAAGTAATTTTTCCTTTTTCCTGTTGTCTATCCTGTAACCAAGATTGTATCCATGCAACTATCTTTAAGTCCAATCCTAAAGTTTCCAGCTTATTTAACAGTCTTTGATGTGGCACAGTGTCAAAAGCCTTGCTCAAATCTAGATAAGCTATGTCTACAGCTCCCCCGTTATCTAATACTTTACTGATCTTCCCCCAGTGAATCCATGCTGCTTGGGATCCTGTAAATTGCTGGATTTAAGATACTGTACAATTTGTTCCTTTAACAGTTTTTCCATCAATTTCCCTATTACTGATGTGAGACTCACTGGTCGGTAGTTTGACGCTTCTTCCCTACTTCCACTTTTATGCAGAGGGACGACATTTGCTATTTTCCAGTCCTCTGGAATTACCCCAGTTATTAGTGACTGATTGAATAATTCAGTTAATGGTTTTTCCAGCACCCCTCTAAGCTCTTTTAGTATCCTCGGATGTATCCTATCTGGTCCCATTGATTTGTCCACTTTCAATTTGGAAAGTTTTTTTTAATACCTGCTTCTCAGTGAAAGTAGTAGTAATTGCCCCCATTGTATTAATAGTCCTACCATTCAAAAGTGGACCCTTCCCCTCTCTTTCTTTTGTGAATATTGAACAGAAATACTTGTTAAGATGATCTGACATAGCCCTTTAATTCTTAATAAGAATTCCGCTCTCCGTTTTGAGCCTTACGATACCCTCTTTTGTTTTTTGCCTTTCATTTATATACCTAAAAAAGATTTTGTCCCCTTTTTGTAAATGGGCCAGTTTTTCTTCAGTTTGTGCCTTTGCTGCTCTGATACCCTTTTTAGTCTCCTTCTGCTTTATAAAATTCAACTCCCTGTCATCATTACTCTGAGATTGCTTATAATTCTGAAAGGCCATCTTTTTTGCTTTCACAGTAGTTGCTACCTCTTTTGTAAACCACATTGGCTTTCTTTTTCTGTTTTTTTTTCTAACCATTCTTATACAAAGGTCTGTTGCTGTTAATAATGCATTTTTTAAATTTCCCCACTGCTCCTGTACTCCTTTCATGTGCCTCCACTCCGCCAAAGAATCACTTGCACATTTCCCCATTTCCACAAAATTTGCCTTCCTAAAGTCCTGTCATTTTTTAATGGCCCCACAACACTTTTTGGTTAGGGGAGCAGCTATTTTTATTATTTGTATCACTGCCCCCCTCTCCTAGTTTAAAATGGTTTCTACATGTGCGGGGGGAGGCTGAATCTCATGCTAACCTTGTTTGTCTCAGTAATGATAACTCTTCTATGTCTGCAAATGGGGAACCGGGTGATAATACTGTACGCAAAATTAGCAAACTGTATACTCTATAAGAAAAAGAATTGTGTATGAATAATACTGAAGGTGATGATAAGAAAGATGAGCAAGCATTGATACACACGCTAACCCAGTTATTGTGAAATAACCAATTTTCTCCAAATATAGGTGCACTAGCCACACAGGCAAATACACCAGCTTTGGCATCGCAATCCATTACACATGCACTTCCTATTGACCACACTGATACAGTCCTGCTTCCGAAAGTCCCTGTGACTGCCGTGTATAATAATGCACCCTCATTAGTACCAGAAAACATGCATCCCATTCAGACTGCATCACTATCCTGTTCCATGTTGCCTATTTCCGCAGAATGAACCAACCTTGTGCCTACTGATTTAATTACCGAATCTGATGTACATATGGAACCTGTAGCTCCTCACATTACAAGGTCTACTACTGGTAAGCTTATTCCTGGCCATGACAATAAATGTAAGAATTGCGTGGGTTGTGCGGGGGTATATCCGGCCTAGCAAAGATTTGGTTGGTAGCCAGAAATTCATCAGGGATTTGGGAAATACACATGAACCCACTAATGGGTATTGGCGGATGTTGCTAAGAGCTTGTCTCCCTACTAGCATTGACTATGAGGCCTTCATTAGAGCTTCTAAGCTAGAAGAAGATAGAATTCTGAGTAACGATGACAATCAGACAAATATTGAGAATATCTGCAAACAATTGAGTGTGCATTTTCCAATAAAACTGGAATGGCAGCAAATATTTACCACTAAACAGAAGGACAATGAAAATGTAAGTTATTACTTCCATAGGGCATTGGCAGGCCTAGCCACATACACAGTTATAGCAGATATACAAAAATAACCCAACCCATAAGGAGTTAGCTGTATCCGTTCTGATGACTAGACTCTTAGGGCCTCATTACTAAGGTCGAGTTTTGACAGCGATTTCACATCGATCATCGCTGTGATTTTGCTGCAATTTTTTGGAAAAATCTGCGGCATTTACTATGCACAAATTTTTCACATCGATGTTTAATCACTGTCGATGTAAATCGATTTTAATATGGAAACATTGCTATGCTTTTCTAACCAGATTGGCAGGCCGTGGATGTGAGTAATCTAAGCTAAGGCAGTATCCCATGAAAGGAATGTGATAAACAGGAAAGAAAAGCAAACGGACAAATTATTTGCACTTAGTATACAAGCATTGCAGCCTCATCAACAATCATGAAAGCCATATAACACAGAATAAGATACACCTCATTCATATGCACCAAGAAAAAGATGTTTCAAATGCGGAAAACAGGGACATTACATAAATCAGTGTAAGGAATTTAGGAGAAGAGAGTATGAGGATTATCCTAAAAGGCAACAGCAGGGATCTCACAGACCTAGTGAGACATATAGGAGAGAAGAAGATGGAGATAGGCCCAGAGATATGCGCACGTTTCATGCTGCATCACATGGTTTGAGAAGCCAAGCAACAGGTTTTAACATTCAATGAGGGTCTGGCCATACCTGTGGTCTAATGCAGGCAGAATTGATTAGTGGCCCCAGTGAAGAACTTAATGTAGAGATCAATATTGCAGGTATTAAGCAAACCTTTCTTGGGACACAGGGGTGGCCAAATCTGTACTAACTTCTTCTCTCAATTTATCCATTACCAGGAAAACCATCCACGCAGTAGGAGTCTCAGGAGAGGTACAGCAGTATTCCCTAACTGCACCTGCTAAAGTCATCATAGGCCCATTACACACTAAACATTCTTTTCTTCTTGCAGCATCAGCACCTACCAATCTACTTAGATGAGACTTGCTGTGTAAGATGGGTTGTGTAATTTACTGTGCATCTGAAAGATGCAACACAAAGCGAAAATGTCACATAGCTTTATAGGAGCATACATTAGGGCTCCAACAGACCTGTCCAGACACCGGAAACAAGATTTTAAAAAGACCAAATGTCCGCTCAATGACTTGTCTGGTGGCCGTATGGGCTGTGTTGTACACAATCTGATGCTCTGTGCTGGGGTTCAACATGGGCGTGAAGAGAAAGGGCCTCTGAGGATATTCGCTGTCACCTTTATTAAAAAAATACAAGCACATGATTAGAAGAAAACAAGATCAAATTGTGACAAAGTACTTTAGATAACTTTAACATACCCAAGAGCCACGCATCACTACCACCGCTGACATGCCTCTCTTCTAATTTGTGCCATATTGTGGATTGCCGCATAACAAAGGCATCATGGATGCTGCCCGGAAATTTGGCTACCACTTTCCGAATTAGGAGGGATGAGTCACATACCACTTGTACATTGATGGAGTGGAAACTATTTCTACTTAAAAAATGGAAGAGTTTCCACCCCTCTGTACCAAAGCGACATGTGTCCCTTCCACAGCCCCTATAACATGTGGGAAACCAGTGATGAACGCAAATTGCTGTTTACTCTCCACAATGGCTGCCTCATTCAATGGCATATGAATAAATTGTGCCATGCGCAACATGAATGTCCGCAATACCATATCTAGGATGCGGCTGAATGACGACTGGGACACCCCTGTTGCGCAACCCATGACACGGAAGAAGCCGGAGGCAAAAAGCTGTAACGCCGCCAGGTGTTACATGACATTGGAAGTCAGGTCACTCTCCACAAGTGCCAGAGTTTCCAACATGATATGTGGTGGAAGGCGATATCTGCGCCTGACCTCATCATCGGTCACATTAAAGAGGCTGACACGTGGCCTATAGATGCGCTCACGAGTCCTCAGGCAATGACAAACATGTGAACGACGTTCCCTCCTGTGTAGCTGCTCCTCTTCCTCAGCTGGATTGTCCATGAAGACAGACAAAAGCTGCAATAAACAAACACTTGAACTGATTGATTTATTTTGAGCAGCTTGTTTAACAAAAGATTTAACTAGTATTGAATAGTTAATAAGAAAGCATGGGAAACTATAGCCTTGACGGTGGCTGGTGGCTTATCTCATATTTGTACAAATATGCGTAACGAACATTTCTGTGTTTTATTTTACAGATAGAACAGTATAGTTTGTTACTGGTTTATGGCAGTGTGCTGAGGTAATTTTTCCCTTTGTTTCTGTGGCTAGCTGGTTACCCCCTGCCTTTCATGCACCTGTTTAACATTTACTTAATAAATTGATTGAGCAGCTTCCAATTTGGTTTTGAAACTATAGTAAACACATGAAATATTACATTATAAACATAACTACATGATTAATTTAAATACATCCATAGAATGTCTCTACAAACATAAAAGACACAAAAATGACATATGGATTACAAGTTTACAGATCAAGCAAACAAACAGAAGCAGGCAAGGGAAAAATTCATAGTAGACTTACAACGAGAAGGTCCGTATTATGTTGCATCTGCACAAACAAAATTGGTGTAAAAATAGGTATTATTATTAAAAAAAACATTACAAGAATGCAATCTTCAAATTTTAAGTTGATTTAAAATAAATAAATAAATTAAAATATTTACTTTAATTATAGTAAATACTCTAAAAAAAAAACCCGCAGAGTTGTCAAAAAAATATTCCAAGCACAAAAAAGCAACATGGCTTATAGGATAATCCAAAGATTGTGGCATATATAAAGGGTTTGATTTACCTGTTGCAGCTGATTTATTAGCTCACGCACATGGGATAGGACGCCAGCAAACGTATTTACACTTCTGTTAGTATGTACACTTTTGTTCAGAACAGGTTACGGTCAAAATATCCTACTCTAAGTATGCCTTTCCGTAACTACAAATTACGGACAAAACCATAACTGAGGATCTATCGTATTTACGGAGGCACGGCCATCATTTTCACTGGCATACCTCGATACGCCCTCATCTTACGACATAACCACCCCCTTAATTACGGATTCGTAATTACGCCTCACCTTAACTATGAATCGGGCGTTCTTAGTTAGGAGCGGTTTCACACATGCGCAGTTATTACGAAAAGCATAGTTACTCTCACGAACAGGTGTAAAAACGCTTCCGGGCGTAGGTCTGGATTAGGCCCCATGCCCTTAATAGGCCATTTAAATGCCTCTCCTCACCCACTTTCAAGGATTTTCCTAATTATGGAAGAATATCACGGGCCACCGTCTGTATCTTACTAAGCAGTGTTGAAATCCGTCCCTAATGCATTTCCGTGCCGAAATTCTATGTAGGTTGCGTAAAAAAAAGTTGCTACGCATGCGCAGTTTATCCGATCCTAAAAATACACATTGAAAAAGTATCACAAACGTAAGTGTGAATCCGGTCCTATATCAGAGATATAATTTGTGATTTTATAGATGTGATTAACATAACACTCTTGAACACTCTAGAACCCTCAACCCAACAATGAGTCTTATTAAAACACCATACCTTGCTAGGAGATGTGATTATAACTCAGTTGGAGTTACATATTCCCCAGGCTTACAATAGGTACTGTTTACCACCATTTGTATCTCTCATCTTTGAAGACAGACCAGTGACATGTATCTCCCACATCTCTGTACAAGATGTTATGCACCTGAAGCATAGATCCCTGTCAGTGGCTGTGCCCTGTGATACAGGGATCATGGAGGGCAGTCACTGATACACAATGACCACTGTAGTCGTTATGTTCCCTCTGAGCCGTAATGGACGGTATTGGGGATTGGGGATTCTGCTGGAGACACAACACATTTTTAAAGGAAGACAAAAGCCACTAGTGGGGCAGCTCACAAATCCATTTTACCATGATGGCTAAGTACATCTTTTACCCCAATGACCCTATCGGCTGAAGGCCGAACCTTATCTCATATGACCTGCCTCCCAAATCCAAGCCATAGGGCTTCCATAACTAGTCGTTCGTATTTGCCTTCTTAAGAAGATGATCCCTTTC
>WWET01001817.1:289199-304554 GCA_011038615.1 Limnodynastes dumerilii | reverse complement strand
GCCCTGCAGCCTGACCCTAAGACTCCCTTCCCTGCAGCCTGACCCTAAGACTCCCTTCCCTGCAGCCTGATCCTCCCCTTTCATTACTTTAACCGTAACCCTCCCTTTTCATTACACTAACCCTAAAACTCCCTTCCCAACAGCCTAATCCTAAAACTCACCAGAGAGTGTTACTCTCCTTTCCGATCAGTGTGGTGGGTGCTACAGATCTGTGACAACATTTCCGAAGAATGAATGATTGGCATACTTACACACTTTTTTTTTTATGTGTGAAAATGGCGATATTTTATAAATAGACAAAGACGAAAATTAGGTTTCATCTGTCTCTACTTCTGTCTCCTATACAGCAGCGACTCCCACCGCTTTGATACATGTGGTACTGGATAAGCCCCAATGTTAATACTTGTAAGTCCTGATACATTTCTACAAAGCTTGAGAATGAATAGTTACCTTAAATCTGAAATATGTTGATTGCCTGATAAAGGAGATGAAGAACACTATAATTTAATGTCATGTTTTACTGATAAACAATGTTGATAGTATTGTTGTATTTATAAAGCACAGCATAAATACTCAGCACTGAATGGACAGTAATACAAACAAACAATATATATTCACATAAAACAGACAGAAAAGAAGACTCCAAAATAAGCTTACAACACTAAAAGCATGAACTCTGAGGGTCAAAAAGACTAGTACATTAGGTGTTCTAGGCAGAAATTTGGGCAGTTCTGGTATCCCAGGAGAGCTGTCAAATTTCCCCGCAAATCCTGACCCCCTTATAAACTCTATTGTAATGCCTAGAGTTACTAGGGATGGGCGGGACTTGATGATGTAATCAAGCCCCGCCCACCCCCTAGAACACTAGATATCACAATAGTGTGTGCACGTCATTAAGCCCTGCCCCCTGTCAATCACTATTGTGATATCTAGTGTTCTAGGGGGAGGGTTACGTCATTAAGCCCCGCCCCTTGCAGGCATCAATGGCTGCCCTCTGGGATCTCCCGGAGGGAAGCCTTAAAAAGTCAGCAACCCTGGTTCTAGGGATTTGGCAAAGGACAGAGGCGCCTTAGCAAATCCCTAGTGGTTATAGCTAATAAACATAACACAAGCATTAAGCTAAAGTGAAGTATGTCCTTTACACATAAAATCAGGGGACTTTTATTTTGAAGTTGGAACAAAGTAAGACAAAGTTGTTTCATTTATGTAAAAGATTCAGGCCCTCAAGATAGAATTCCAAATTTAAATATTTAATCACTTTCCCCGGCTCATCTGTCCCCTAGGAAACACAAAAAGGGGTTACTTGTGTACATGCAGGGTTAATGCAGCTTTAAGCTATTTTAGAAGTGGTCTACCCTAGTTTGACCTGAAGGCTGCATCCATGTACACACCTATTAGCTTAAAACAATACTCTTTCTGTCCGCCCGTGAGTAACGATTTAAAAGGTCCCATTTGTTGGATTTCATATGTAGCATTGTTTTCCTACCGTTCCACATAATACAACAGACTCCAATAACAATTTGCAGACACAGGAAGTAATGAGTCAGGGGATGTGTAATTTACGTGGAAAATTTCACTGGCGCGTTCCCTTAAATTTCTCCTGTACTGAAATTAGGTAATTGCTTGAAAAAATAAAAATGTCTTAATGAATATGGGCCTCATCAACTCCATGGTCTGATCCTTAAATCTTTCTAAACTAACCAAACAATGATGTAGACAATATGGAGTTCTCTAATTCCCTTCAATGGAGAACATTTTCCCCCTTATTAAAATCTCAAATCTCAACCTTTCAAGTTAATGTCAAGAACTACTGTAAAAGTTTAAAGAGAAGAAGAATAGCGGTCTCATTTAATTTAAACCATGTTAACAATGCATTTCCATTGTCCAAAGTGGTGTAAAAAGTTTATCAAGGCCAGATTGAAGGCATTATCATTTTTATTACAGAATCCTGTATAATTGGTAACAGTGTGTTCCTGCATAAAAATGGAAATATGAAAGGGAGCTGGGACAAATTAATTGTTGCAGTGGTCTCTTGGTTGAACATAAAACAGGGCTCCTCCTGAAGGAAATAATTTAGTCCTTCCAAACATACAGTATAAAAATAAACAACAAAAATCTATTAAACTTGTTTCTGAAACATGTTCTTTTTGCACTTATAGGACCGGATTCACAGATCCGCTGTGCGTTAGGTGTGGACACACCCGCACCTAACTCACCCCTCTTGCCCCCATCCTGCCCCACTTTTTAGGTGCTTTATTATACTTACAAGTGCCATAGGGCTAATACTCCGTGCAATGTCCGCTGTCGCTACCCGCCTGCCCCCGCCCTCCCTGGCTAATCTACATACCTCCCCCCTCCCCCTTTTTAAGCACTCCCCGCAGCGGCATTAGGCACGGAGAATGCCTCTGCCCCCGCCCTCCCCGGCTAGATATAATCCCTCCCACTTCTAACTAACTAAGCACTCCCCGCAGCGGCATTAGGCACGGAGAATGCCTCTGCCCCCGCCCTCCCCGGCTAGATATAATCCCTCCCACTTCTAACTAACTAAGCACTCCCCGCAGCGGCATTAGGCACGGAGAATGCCTCTGCCCCCGCCCTCCCCGGCTAGATATAATCCCTCCCACTTCTAACTAACTAAGCACTCCCCGCAGCGGCATTAGGCACGGAGAATGCCTCTGCCCCCGCCCTCCCCGGCTAGATATAATCCCTCCCACTTCTAACTAACTAAGCACTCCCCGCAGCGGCATTAGGCACGGAGAATGCCTCTGCCCCCGCCCTCCCCGGCTAGATATAATCCCTCCCACTTCTAACTAACTAAGCACTCCCCGCAGCGGCATTAGGCACGGAGAATGCCTCTGCCCCCGCCCTCCCCGGCTAGATATAATCCCTCCCACTTCTAACTAACTAAGCACTCCCCGCAGCGGCATTAGGCACGGAGAATGCCTCTGCCCCCGCCCTCCCCGGCTAGATATAATCCCTCCCACTTCTAACTAACTAAGCACTCCCCGCAGCGGCATTAGGCACGGAGAATGCCTCTGCCCCCGCCCTCCCCGGCTAGATATAATCCCTCCCACTTCTAACTAACTAAGCACTCCCCGCAGCGGCATTAGGCACGGAGAATGCCTCTGCCCCCGCCCTCCCCGGCTAGATATAATCCCTCCCACTTCTAACTAACTAAGCACTCCCCGCAGCGGCATTAGGCACGGAGAATGCCTCTGCCCCCGCCCTCCCCGGCTAGATATAATCCCTCCCACTTCTAACTAACTAAGCACTCCCCGCAGCGGCATTAGGCACGGAGAATGCCTCTGCCCCCGCCCTCCCCGGCTAGATATAATCCCTCCCACTTCTAACTAACTAAGCACTCCCCGCAGCGGCATTAGGCACGGAGAATGCCTCTGCCCCCGCCCTCCCCGGCTAGATATAATCCCTCCCACTTCTAACTAACTAAGCACTCCCCGCAGCGGCATTAGGCACGGAGAATGCCTCTGCCCCCGCCCTCCCCGGCTAGATATAATCCCTCCCACTTCTAACTAACTAAGCACTCCCCGCAGCGGCATTAGGCACGGAGAATGCCTCTGCCCCCGCCCTCCCCGGCTAGATATAATCCCTCCCACTTCTAACTAACTAAGCACTCCCCGCAGCGGCATTAGGCACGGAGAATGCCTCTGCCCCCGCCCTCCCCGGCTAGATATAATCCCTCCCACTTCTAACTAACTAAGCACTCCCCGCAGCGGCATTAGGCACGGAGAATGCCTCTGCCCCCGCCCTCCCCGGCTAGATATAATCCCTCCCACTTCTAACTAACTAAGCACTCCCCGCAGCGGCATTAGGCACGGAGAATGCCTCTGCCCCCGCCCTCCCCGGCTAGATATAATCCCTCCCACTTCTAACTAACTAAGCACTCCCCGCAGCGGCATTAGGCACGGAGAATGCCTCTGCCCCCGCCCTCCCCGGCTAGATATAATCCCTCCCACTTCTAACTAACTAAGCACTCCCCGCAGCGGCATTAGGCACGGAGAATGCCTCTGCCCCCGCCCTCCCCGGCTAGATATAATCCCTCCCACTTCTAACTAACTAAGCACTCCCCGCAGCGGCATTAGGCACGGAGAATGCCTCTGCCCCCGCCCTCCCCGGCTAGATATAATCCCTCCCACTTCTAACTAACTAAGCACTCCCCGCAGCGGCATTAGGCACGGAGAATGCCTCTGCCCCCGCCCTCCCCGGCTAGATATAATCCCTCCCACTTCTAACTAACTAAGCACTCCCCGCAGCGGCATTAGGCACGGAGAATGCCTCTGCCCCCGCCCTCCCCGGCTAGATATAATCCCTCCCACTTCTAACTAACTAAGCACTCCCCGCAGCGGCATTAGGCACGGAGAATGCCTCTGCCCCCGCCCTCCCCGGCTAGATATAATCCCTCCCACTTCTAACTAACTAAGCACTCCCCGCAGCGGCATTAGGCACGGAGAATGCCTCTGCCCCCGCCCTCCCCGGCTAGATATAATCCCTCCCACTTCTAACTAACTAAGCACTCCCCGCAGCGGCATTAGGCACGGAGAATGCCTCTGCCCCCGCCCTCCCCGGCTAGATATAATCCCTCCCACTTCTAACTAACTAAGCACTCCCCGCAGCGGCATTAGGCACGGAGAATGCCTCTGCCCCCGCCCTCCCCGGCTAGATATAATCCCTCCCACTTCTAACTAACTAAGCACTCCCCGCAGCGGCATTAGGCACGGAGAATGCCTCTGCCCCCGCCCTCCCCGGCTAGATATAATCCCTCCCACTTCTAACTAACTAAGCACTCCCCGCAGCGGCATTAGGCACGGAGAATGCCTCTGCCCCCGCCCTCCCCGGCTAGATATAATCCCTCCCACTTCTAACTAACTAAGCACTCCCCGCAGCGGCATTAGGCACGGAGAATGCCTCTGCCCCCGCCCTCCCCGGCTAGATATAATCTATATATATATATATACACACAAACAAACTAATGCTGGGGTTGGAGGCACTCAGATTAATTAGCTCTGGAGAGAGCTAGGTTTTATTCCATATAGCAGGTTACATATTGCAAAGGGTCCGACGTTTCAATCGCGTGAAAGCGATTTTCATCAGGGTTCATGAAGAACAGCACCCTGATGAAAATCCCTTTCACGCGATTGAAACGTCAGACCCTTTGCAATATGTAACCTGCTATATGGAATAAAACCTAGCTCTCTCCAGAGCTAATTGATCTACTTTGTTTCAGTCTCCTTTGAGTGCCTCCAACCCCAGCATTAGTTTGAATTTACCTAAAGTAGAGAGCCGGTTCCTTCCCATGTTGTGTGTATGTATATATATTATTAATTAATCATTTTGTAATCCTTTTTATGTGAAATAATGGTTCTTTGCATTTTTCTTATTTAAATCTTCAGATACAAGACTGAATCCAAAATAAGGTATGAATTATGTATGCATAATATTGCGACCCTATATTCCTCGCCTGTGAAGGGAGTGAACACCCCCTGTACTTTCCTTGCATGTTTGATCCTTCTGCATCCATTAAATATTTCTACGTTGCAGACGAAAATCAAATAAATAAATTGTTATAACAAAAAAAAAGGGTTTAAACTGTGGAAGGTGGAAGAATCAGATAGTGGTAATGTGTATGGGGTGAACGAGTTAGGCGGCAAGTCTTCGGATGTGAGGACAAGCCATGGCTCCTTCATCTAGCACATGTGCAATGCGATCGATCGCTGGTCCACACAGGCTGAAAATCAAAACCACTCTGCACATGCTTGGAGGATATTTTATCTTGTTATTCCTACATATCTGTGATTTTGTATATGAAAAGAATGGCTCATGTACCCCTGGCCTGTAAAAACCAAACAGGGGCTAGAATAGTAGCAATGCCGTAGGAATGCTGACAGCATTCAACAGTTCTGCTCAGTTCCTGGATATTAAAAGCATAGGGCCTAAGGATTAATTAGGCATAACACTGGTGCCTTTTCAGAGTACACTGGGAAAGGAAACAGCTCAGTGAACCGATCAAGGCGAAAGAAGCTGAATAAATATAGGTTGCTTGGTAGTCCACCAAACCTCTGAAATAAAAAAGAAACGCACAGAAAAGATCACAAGGTAAACCAAACATCTGTATGTTGTAATGCCACTTCTGGGCCTGGCGGTGTGAATTTGCAAGCTATTATATAGGGACTTCTGGTAAATGACAGTAAAATCTTAACAGTTGTGAAGTCATAGTGGAATAATAGATATTTGCTTCTTACAGAGAATTTCAAATAACCATGAGTTGCAGAGTGTTTGTATGGAGCAGAGAAGCCTGTGTGAATTAATATAGAGAGAAGACTATATACTGCAGTCATGGCTCCAATAAAACAAAGCAAAGCAAAGCAATGTATTTTATTGTTTTATTATTCCTTTCCTAGATAGAATGCCTTTATATTAGCACATGCAGTTTACTTGTTTATGCCTAACGGAATATATATGTCCTCCATGTAATATTTAGCAATACTTAAAGCCTCCTCACCATAAGTAACCCAATAGGGTCATTCCAGTAAGGGGAATCAGGGTCTTGTGTGGCCCAGCATATTGTCCAATGTCAAAGTTTGAAAACATATATGTGGTGGCGGAACCACTGGTGGGGAAAATTTCAGCGGCGTAAATACCATTGGAGCAGGGGTTGCGACTGCTATGGGGCACGAAGTAGAGGAGTCATTGAGACAGCTGCCCCCCCCCTCCCTGCACTTAAGCATCCAGCCCCTAACAGCCTCCCTGCACATGTGCAGAGAGGTTGCTGGGCCTGCCCCACCTAGATTTGGGCCCCTAGTACTTGCTATGAAGCCCGAACCTGTCAGCTACCGCCCTTGGCAGGTGCTACCGGTTCTGGAGTTCAGAAGTATCCACCAACTATAAAGAGCAGAGCGTATACTGTTCTGAGCATGCACTTATCGTAGTGAGTGAAGAAAGGGAGGCCCAATAGGTGGCAATAGCAATGCCAGACTGACATTTTGCTATGGGCCCAGTAATACAGTTTATCATACACGCTATTTTCAGCACTCTTCATACTTCATCCCTGTGGTCATGTAACTTACATTATTTTCTTTACTTCGCACAGAGTATCATTATGCTATAGGAGAAAACAAAACAACCACTGGAAACAAAGGTCCGTGTTCACAGATCCGTTAGTTAAAGGTACGCAATTATACACACATACGTTGCAAGGCAACACCCATGACACTCCCCTCATACGGACGGGTTGTCGGTGACTTCCGCCTCCATAGGGCACCCTTATCTCTACGTGTGCAATTACGTGCATATAATACTTACTTACGTGCGTATGTAACCAACCGCGCCCTCAAATGGTCATTTAAATGTCGCCCCCCGCCCACTTTCACGTAATTTTGTCCATACAGAATTCAACCACGCCCCTCCGCACGAATGTCCCCAAGTGCGACTCACAGGTACATGCCTAATAGACTACTGTGTGTAAATTCAACGTAAATAGTGTAAATAAAGTTACTACACATGCGCGGTTTATCCGATCCTAAAAATACGCAGGGAACTCGTACACGTATCTGTGAATATGGCCCAAAATGATTACATTCCTACAACTGAATGCTGGAATGGGGCATCACTGTGGAGGGCCATCTTAACAGTAAAGTAATGCACAGGAGCCCCCCATAACCAAAAATGTTGTACTTTATAATCTTTGAAAAACACTTAATTTCAACATATAAATGCCTATTATCACAATGTTGCCCCTTTATCATCACACTGTGCCCTCCTTGACACCTTTGCCTCTTCTTGTGTGTCTCTACAGCCGTCCAAACTTCTCCTCTTTGTGTGTGTCCAGCCAGCCCTTCTGCCCCCTCCTTGTATGTCCAGCCAGCCTTCTGATTTTTAGGACAGTCAATCTGAAGATGCCTTGACTGTTGGGGCTGGGCAGCAGTGCTCAAGGGCCCCTAAACTTGTGGGGCCCTGGGAACCTGCCCATTGTACCCAGTGGAAAAGACGGGCCTGTCACTGTGTGGACGCGCACTAGCCCTTATGCCTGAATAGCACAACAGGGGATGCAGTGACCTTAAGAAAATGGTGATATATTTTAGATAAATAAACTACGGTCTTTGGGAAAAATTGACCTAAACAACACACGAGGAGCGCTTCATCTCCATACCACACAATTTATAAATAACAAAAAAAAAAAAACAACATTGCACAACTCAGACAAGAACTATGCCACACAGTCCTCTATGAACGTATACTTAAACAACACACGAGGAGCGCTTCATCTCCATACCACACAATTTATAAATTGACCCAAGGGGCAGGGCCACCATCAGGGGGGGGGAACAGCCGGGACTATATATGGGGGCCCACCGATACTTACCTAGCTCTGTAGCAGTAGGTATCAGCGGTAACCTACCACCGATATTTGCTGCTCAGCGCTATTTAATAGCCGGCCAATGTGCAGGGAAGTTTATCCACCTAGGGATGTCACCTAGGGGCGGGGCCCCGTGGCTGGATCCCGCATCCCATATTTGATGACGGTGGTCCTGCACAGTGCAATTAAGCTTATAGTAAACTAATACTGGCAATTGGTATAAATGAATCGGTGTCTGCAGCCAACCTCATGCCCGACTTCAAATAAATCAATACTTCGTAATTAAAATATGGCAATGCCTTGTTCGTTCAAACGCTACAGTCCGATATTTGGCCACACTATTATCTTCAATTCTGAATGTCTCAAATGTGTAGCGGTATATCACTATTTCAGTATACAGAACTACATGCCTTCACATAATGCCCGCGTTTCAGATCATGCAGAGCACTGAGCACTTTTACCATACACCCTGGCTGGCTCCACTGTGTGATATGAAGCACTTGCCCTTATGTATCAAACCCACTGTCCTATAGAATGTAAGCCTGTGGCAGGGCGCTACACCCACCCATTCTCTCTGTGATTACCCAGTCTTGTTTATACTAATTGTTAAAATTGTAAAGCGGTATGTAATCTGTCGTATTTTTAGGAGTGGAATAAGTGCGTAGTAACTTTTTCCACGCAAATTACGTAATATTTACGCTCGTAAGTACTTTAGGCACGGACTTGTGAATCGCACTTAGGGACTTACGTACGGACTGGCGTGGGTTTTATACGTACGGTAGAAGCTACATGCAAGTGGGCGGGGTGGAGGCATTTAAATGGGTGTTTGAGGGTGCGGTTAGATAAATAGAAACGTACGTAAGTACACACGTAGAGTTAAGGGTGCCCTATGGAGGCGTAAGTTACTGAAAACTCGTCCGGCCGAGGGGAGTGTTTAGTATTTGTTGATGGGGAATAACACAATCCCCATTTGAATGAGCTGCTATCTTCTAACGATTTTTGGAGGATAAACGACTTTTAATAGATTATTTTAATCTAATTCTTTGGTTCCACCCAGATACATTTCACCTCTTTAGCGCTCGCTGCTGTACCCATAGCAACTGTTCAAATTTTCTGGCCCCATGAACTTAGCAGCGCACAACGTGAGACAGGTTGCAAGCACAACACAAGAGCCAGTGAAATACTCTCCATAAAAACAACACATTATCTGTGAAAGAACAATACAGGAGTAAGTGTTTGTTAAACAACTTGGTAAAGGAATTAATGGCCAGCAAACTGCTCAATATCCTCACGGGTCACAGTTTTCGGCTGCAGCAGCAACCTGATTAGATGAGCCTGATAAGAGCGAGGAAGAAGGCACAAATGAAGAGGAATTCCAGCATTCCAGCTCTGATGACGGAGCTCCACTCTCTGAGCGCTCAATTAATCCGGGCTGATGAGCGACAAGATCAGGGGTGATGAAAAGAATGGGGGGGCAGTATGGGAAAGCAGCAGTCCAGAACAGCAAAAACATTGTTGTTTACAAGCAGAGACTTTAAAGTAAGATCCTGAGTTAAACATATAGCAGTATTTTCACCCTATATTTAATAGATTACCCTATATCATGACTATAGAGTAACATACTGCTCAGATCACTGCACGGTTATAGCTTTTCAACTGTGACAAGGAAGGCTGGAAACTGAGATAAACATAATAAATGATATAAAAACAGCAGAGTCCCTTTAACCCATCAATAACTATAAGGTTTGCACCGCTCAATCAGTGGTCTAATTTTGGAATATTGGCAAAGTATATTGTTTTTTTTAATTTAGCATATCAGAATAAGTGAGTTTTTTTCCAACCTATCAACAAGCCCAAAATGAGTTTAAACCAACATAAAATATGTATATTATAAGAAAGGCAAGAGCATGCAAACACAGAGCAGTTAGTGTCCCGTGGTGCTGCTGCACTACACAAGTGGGTGGTGGAGGGGACCGAGTTACCAGGGTTCTGCCAGCTCTCTTGTACCCAGAACTCTTGTCAGTGATGGAGCAAGTGAGTGGTGGCCCTAGGATAAGAAAAATATGCTTGGGGCCCCCCCCTGGTGGTGTGCAGTAGCTCTGCTCCATTGCCCACCTCTTCAATCGTGATCAGGTCACAAGACGTATGTAATTTCCTAACGGTCAGCATATGTAACGAAAGTTACGTGCGTCTAATGTTATGTAAAATGGGCTGTCCCCTCAGTTATGACCGTCGTATCTCTGCCGTGGGTTCGGGGTGGGGAAAACCCTGTTACAACAAGGTATGAGGCTGTAAGTTTTAAGGGATGTGGGTCCCCACATAGAAGATCTGAATGCCTCAAGGAGGTATTGCAGTCGATCCACGAAGCACCGAGCTTTTGGTGCTCCGAAAACTTAGTAAAAATAGTCCCCCCACTACTTCCCCTAATTCTTACCCTAACCCTCCCTCCCATGCAGCCTGACCCTAACCCCCCTCCCCGCAGCCTGAACCTAACCCTCTCTACCCCGCACAGAGAGGTTGCTCACCTGTCCTCTGGTCCGGCGATAGCGGCGGCGGAGGGATATCTTCTTTGCGAAAGTGAATGGGTGAAGTATATCGAACGGCATACTCACCCATTCTGAAGAAAAACATTCTAAAACCGTAAGTAATCAGAAAAGAGACTTTGGAAAAGGAACTTTCGGAAGTCCCTTTTTCGTAAGCCATAGTTTCTTGCTGGAGAATTTTAAGGTAGGAATCTGGACACGTAAGTGAAAATAGTTGTTCACTTAGTCTCTCTCTCTCTCTGAATTGCCATAGCCCATTGCTGGTGACCATGGGCTATCGTTAACCTGACAGCACCACGGAGATGTCCATAGATAGGTAATTATACTTACCTGATAATAATAGAGGAAATTCTGCAGCAGCAATTGCTAGGAGAAAAGATCTTTGTGGAGCTGGAAACGACCACCAGGAATGCAGGAAAGGTATTTCTTAACATTAAATCTAGATAATAATTGCTAATTGTGAAATGTCAGATCTTTTCCAGACTCATAATCTGCCCCCTAGTGGAAACCACAAGGGGACAGTTGGAACAACAATCTAGTCACTTGAGTCTCTGAACAGCCTGCTGTGTGTCACAGGGAGAAGACAACGTGTCTACAATGGGGAAATATTGATGCGTTGGGATTTCAGACTTCCATGCAGATTGTATGATGTTCATGCAATCGATTCACCTCCATATTAAAAATAGCTTTCAGCTGGTTGCACACTTGCCACACTTTGCACAAAGCTTCAGTACCAATTACCAATTTGTCCAAACACATGGGTGGTCTAATAGAAAGATCTGACCATTTGGTGCCCTGACTGAGGGTTGACTCACATGGGGCTTGTAAGTATAGTTAGCAGATGACAGCATACACGGGTAGAAAGAGGTCATCTACAAATTGAATTAACAGCTATGCCCATAAAGTCAGATTACTTGATCCTTACAGATTTGTTAATATGAAGTCATTTTAATGTGTGTTGCACCAGTAATGCAAGTGTAGCAAGCAGGGACACGCTGGCAAACTTTTGCTTGAGGGTTGCAAGACCTGACTACTTGAGTGGTGAAATGACTTAGCAACTGATGCTGTTACTGTACAAGATGTACTGACTTCTTCAGCAGTTGCTAAGTGACGATCTGAAATAGACCTTGCAAGGTAAAGAGAGCTGGTGGCCCAAATCAATAAGATTGAACCGGCCCGGCCCTCACACCATACACCACTTTTCATTGCAAAAATAAGTACATTTATGGTAATATATATGCAGTCTATAAACACAAGCATCAGATAAACTGCAATAGATAAGTGAATTTGCTAATTAATTGGAAATATAAAAAGAAAATGACCAATATCTTGGTGCATAAACATTGTCCTGCATATTTCCTATGGTAATGGTATATTTAAATCTGGGGGGCTAACACAAATAAGTCTCCAATAATTCACTACCAGCAGAAATATAGGCATTACCAAGAACCCATGTACACATGCAGAACAATACATGTTTATAAGGTATTTCTGAACAGGAGCCTTACTATATTTATCAGTAATTATTCTAGATTTATAGAGGGGAGAACCTGAAAATAACCTGCTGGGAACCTGTTTACCAATTTGTCAATTGTTTTTAAGAGGCAAGAAAATAGAACTTGAATTAGAAAACACTTTCAGGTGTAAACTGTCAACTAGAACTAAGCAATACATTTGCCACCGTATTGTACCAGGGGACCTGTGTGACATAATCAGACATATACAGCAGGGTTGCCGACTCTCCCGGAAAGTCCTGGAGACTTCCGATACACTATTACCCAATATACTAGTGTTGCTAGGGCCAGGGGGCGAATTGATGATGCAATTTGCACCATCAAGCCCCGTCCCAATGCCTATTTAAGCTAAAACCGGGTAAGCATGATCCAGGGGGTGGGGCTTAAATACACGATTTGCATAAATAGCGTCATTAAACCCAGCCCCTTGCTGGATCTCCCGGAGGGAAGCTGGCAAAAGTTGGCAACCCTGATATACAATGTACTGCATACAGTACGTATGATGATCTGATCAAACTGCAAAACTCTGCCTCAGCAGAGAAACTTCTCCAAGCAAGCAATGTCTGTTTAAAGCAGGTTTAAATTATTGCTATACAATAATAGAGAGTGGATCCACATGTTGCACACATACAGCATTTTCTATAGATTCACAGCCATAAACCTACCTTAACTGCATCTATCCGCACGCAGATCCGTAAAAAGTGTCCAATGCCACTCTCATGTCCTGCTTAGCATGTCTAAACCCCCACCCCCACCGCTGTGGAGTTTATACTTGAGGATAACAAGTCATGTCCTTACGTATGGATCTTCTGTTTTGTGGGATTGCAGAAGATGCGCTATGGAACATCTGCCCGGGGTATGCGCAGTGCAGTCACGACACCCGGCTTTACACACGCAGCTTGAGTAAGTTTGTTTTCGGGTGGAATTCTGAATCAGGTCCAGTTTGACTATAAATTGAGGTGTGTGCATTCATATTAATATTTTATCATTTTAATGTTTTATTCTCAGGGTGGATACAGTTATGGGATTAGATAAGTCATTCCTGGACCCCACCTTCATACTTCTATTGTATGAGCAATGTACCAATGCAAGTAATTGGTTATCAGGTCAGTGACTGACCAATCACCTTCCACTTGCTTCAGTAGGTGTGAGAGTGATACTTTTCATATCGGCGCCCTGGCAATATCCCGGGTCTGTAAACCCAGATTATTGCCGTGTCAGCAGATGATCCCAGGGTCACAGACCCTGTTTCACACTGCAGGGTTGACCCGGGAAATTCTGGGACCTGGGGCTGCCCTGGCAGTAGAGTCATCACACTTTGTAACTTGTTTACTATTGCTCTGGCAACAGTAAGTAAATTACACCAGTCAAGTTGTTTCTGTGCTACCCAGGTTGAAAAACCCGGGTAGCACCTTTCACACTGAACCCCTCCCCTGGTTGGACCCAGGAATAACCCTTCTTTTGTCCCAGGTCATTAAACCCAGGTAGAGGCACCCGAACCCTTTCACACTGAACCTCGACCCGGGTTGTTGCGGCTTGCCCTGGCAATAACCAGGGTATTTGGCCCGGGTTTTTGGGGCGATGTGAAAGAGGTATAAGAGAGCTTCTAAGAAATGGTGACTTTATTTAGTTTTGATTTTCTCTTTTATCTTGCACTACCTTGGTTCACTCCAGAATATGACTCCCTTAGTTGTCCTTCCATCCATGCAATGTTTCTTTCATGTTCTACAAAGCTACAGCATACTCCATACTAACATATAAACACAGATACATTTACAGTACAGTGTGGTTCTGTTCTATTCCCCTCAGGTGGCACAAGCTATTTACAAGGGAGTATTAGCCCATTATACTGAGGAGCAGAAGCTATGGAGAATTTCAATATCTGGAAAGCCCTGAGGTGCTTCCTCTTCCTGCTATCTTTTATTGTCCTGAACACTAATTACAAACGGACATTTTATGTTTCTTGTTAGCTGCCAGGAGCCAAATTGATAGCATGTGACTGAAACCCCCGCCATTTCTCCCCTAATACACTCTCACAAACACAAATGTTTACAGACGAAAATCTCTTGTGGTTCTCCTCTCCGGAGAGAATTTATTTATTATATATGTTCCACTGAGCCCACATGAGATGTATATTTGGACTGTGGTTGGAAAACTCGGGCATTTTATTTAATAGGCTTAGTTTACATGCAAACACTTTTGGCTCCTCATTTATTTTAGCTATAGGTCCCCCAGTTGTTAGTGAACTCTAACTCCCAGAATGCACTACGGCACTAATAAACCAGTTATTTGTGTGATACAATCTCAGTCTACTTTTGTTCTTTTTACTTCAGAGTAGGTCATTTATAATGTGAAAGGTGCAGAATATTTTGAATAAGGTATACATATTGCAATTTCTGCAGAAATAGATGGCCAAGTAACAAGCCCATGTTTACAGATGCACTGAGCCTATAGAGAATAAGGAGATCCTAAAGCTGTATGGAGAACTCCTATCAATCACCTGGAGACATCAGGCCGTATTCACAGATACGTGTGTAATAAGCACACAAATATACGCACGTACCTTGCAAGGCAAAACCCAGGACACACCCCTCGCACGGACAGATTTTTGGTGACTTATGTGTCCATAGGGCATCCTTAACTCTGCGGGTGTATTACATGCGTAAGTTGCTTAGATACGTGCGTACATTACTAACCGCACCCTGAGAAGGCCACTTAAATGCCCCCCCCCTCCCACTTTCATGTAACTTCGCATGTACGGAAGCCCCTCCATACGTATGTCACTAAGTACGATTTATAAATCCGTGCCTAAATCCTGCGTAACTTTCCTAAAAAAGGCTACTACGCATGCGCAGTTAATCCGATCCTCAAAATATGCACGGAAAAAGAAACTACATTGTATCTTTGAATCTGGTCCATCAGCTCTT
>WWET01001817.1:258555-283794 GCA_011038615.1 Limnodynastes dumerilii | reverse complement strand
CCTCAAGTCACTTGCGGGAGATTTGCTGACTCTCCCGGGATACCGGGAGCACTGCCCGAATTTCGGGAGTCTCCCGGACACTCTGTGAGAGTCGGCAACCCTGTACTTACCCCTCCTGCGAGGTCCCGCGATGATCTGTGAGGTCATCGCAGGACCTTTCATTCATACTGCACATGAATAAAAGGCTGCACATGCGCAGTGACTCCTTTTGGGGATTTTGAACTTTTCAAGTCCCAGCATAAAAAAACACTGCACATGCACGGTGTCAATGCCAGGACATGGAAAACATTTTTTTTTTTTTAACATACATACAGATGTATTCTTGCGGTCTCCCCATAAATACCCCCCTTTTTCTCCCCCTAATAACAACAATTAGGGGGAGGAAAAGAGGGGTATAGGGGGACATCGCTGGAATACTTACCCATAACTCCAGCCTGAGCTGGCATTAGTATTACGCCGGGAGTGGGGTGTAAAACTCTGCTCCAGCATTTTGTAAATATGATAGTCATTTTTTATGTAATAGTGCCAGTTTTCACTATCGCATGAAAATAAAGTTTATATCCTCTGTAAGGCTCAATTATCTATGCAGCAATCTACAATAACTGCATTTACATAAAATAGAAAGATCATTATCTAACCATTATTGTAAATGTATTAAAATAAACTCCATAAAATGCATTTGGAAAAAATATCAACATTTAAAGAATCATGTCAGTTTTTTTTTGTGTTTTTTTTTTTTGGTCAGAGTTAGGGCTAGATTTACTAAACTTCTTAAAATGAAAAATGGAGGTGTTACCCATAGCAACCAATCAGATTCTAGCTGACATTCTCTAGTATGTAATAGGAAAGTGAGAGCTAGAATCTGATTGGTTGCTATGGGACGCATCTTAATTTTTCCTTTCGAGAAGTTCTTAATATATTTTAATATTCGTTCATCTTTGCTATATGGGCAATGTAAAAATTACAACATAGCAACATAAAATCCATATATTCTGTTTGCATATGTTACTTCACCTTCTGTACACAACTGTCATTTATTCATGGCTGGACTGTAAATATCCGCAGAACATACTCTGTCATATTACTGTTTATATACAATCTCAGGACATATTGTTGTGGTTCATTTGCCTGGTGTCATAAACTAACCATTTTTAAGTTTATAACCCAACATTTTTCCATAAGGGATAGAAAGATAAAAACTCTTCTTCTTCATCTTTGAACAACCTTTGTTCAAGCACATGTGAGAATGTGCTCTGCTGACTATTAAAGAAGCATAGAATATGATGGCAGACAGTCACTTGGTCCATCCAGTCTGCCCAGTTGTATTTTTCGGAATACCGACCCAGCCCCTATATGACCCTCAAATTAGTTTAAGATTAAGGATATCCTTATACTTTTCCCATGAATGTTTAATTTGTTCTACCGTGTTAGCCTTTTGTAACTCAGATGGGAAGCTGTGCCCCTTTTCAGCTGAGTACTTTTTCCACACATTTTCTGTACTCCTATAACCCTCCAGCTTATATGCACTACCCTCATGATCTAATACATCCCTTTCTTTGAAAAATGCTCCCGTACCTAGTTAAACCCCTAGACATATTTGAATGTTACAATCCTATCCTCCCTGTCCCTTCTCTAATCCAAGTTATACATAATTACTTCCTCTAGTCTTTCTTGGTATGTTGTGTGACACAGGCCATGCATCATCTTAGTTGCAATTCTTTGCACTGTCTCTAATGTATTTATGTCCTTTTGGAGATATGGGGCCAGATCCTGAACTCCGGCCAACAGGGGCCTTACGCAAGTCCTTTGCGTAAGTCCCCTTTCAGGGAACAACGAAGTACATCAGTACTGACGAGGAAGGAGCAGACCCTGCACTAACGTCGGTCCGGGGCATGGGAAGCTGTAAAGGTAGGTAGGTAGTTGCACTCCCCACTATGGCTGCATAACTACGGACCACCGCACAAACGTATAGCATGCAGGAGTTTGGATCTACCCCATGGCCTCCAGAACAGAACATAGTGTCCCAGGTGATGCCATACCAACGATCTATAAATTGGCATTACATCTTCTCTCTTAAGCTGGCCATACACTGGGACGATTATCTATCCCTGCAGTGGGTGGCTCAATAAATGAGACTATTTCCCGCCAGGGAAGTGTCCTGTTATCGGCACCATACACATCTCCTGCAATGACCGATAATCCGCTCCACACAGCATGGCTTCAGCTGATCCCTGTCTCTACTACTCCCTGCATTGGCCACTGCTGCAGATCTATGTATTATGCTGCTCTGACACCATTGAAGTATACTTTACTACTACTACTGCTTTACTGCTACTAATTCCTCTATGCAAAGAAGCATCTGACTTGCCTGTCTTACTGCTTTGTTACATTGCTTGGCTACCTATATGTCCCATGAAATAGTGACTGCTAGATCCCTTTCCTCCTCAGTAGTTTCCAATGTAGTGCTGTTAACATTGAGCATTTGGGTGTTTGAGTCCTGAATGCATTTTTTTGGCATTTCTTTTAGTTGCCGCACTCTTGATCATTCTTCCAGTCTACCTGGATCATCACACTATACACCCCTACCCCAGCCAAGATTCCATTGTTCTTAAACCCTTGCCAACACATTTAATTCCAAGGGACCTCTGCACATAGGGAGGTCTGGGAGTCCACACGTAAGAGGGAATTGCACACTCATGTCACTCCGAACTTTGGTAAAGTTTCGTGGACATAAGGCTACATTAAGTATAAATTAAAACGGTCCCCCCTGCCCACCTTGCGGGCTTTGGCAATGCAGACGGGATGGGCTGCCCTATCATACGATCTCCTTGTATACGGCACTGCATTCTGTATGCAAGGCAATCTGCCCTGCACATGCACAGTTGTAACATATAGGCAGACATACATAATCAGCTTGCGTAAGTCGCCTAACATTACCAATTCTGGATCCATCCCAAGATTGACCATTTTATGCATATTTATGGTTTTGTCAACAAGAATGTAAAAATATTATTGAGCTGGAAAGTGGACCTTTGATGTGACAACTGGTCAGAACATGTTCTGGATGTCCTTAGATGCAGCCATGATTTGACTCTAGTGGCTGATACTGGTTCACCTGAAGTGTGGAACCCAATGCAAGTCTGGTCTTCCTGAGAGAACATTACAAGGAGCTAATGGGTCATTCAAAACAATAGCTCTTATTTGGGGTAACCTTAGACCAGCCATAGGCAACCTTCTGCATTCCAGGTCTTGTGCTCTTATAACTCCCATCCTGCCCCAATAGAATTCTGGCAAAGCATGATGGGACTTTTAGTTTCACAACCCCTGGAATGCTGCAGGTTGCCCATGCCTGCTTTAGACTGTAAAACTGACTGGTGCAGGGACTGATGTGAATGACTGTTCTCTGCATAATATGTGGAGATAGAGTAAAATTAGCAAAAAGTTTAATTTTTAGATAGTGAGCAACAATAAATGAAAAATGGCTCGAAGCAGTAATCGCACATAATAATTGCACATTTGCTGTAGACTACATTATATTGACTGCGTGGAAGGATCAATCAGGATTCATAATCTCCAAAAAATATCTCGCCCTCTACAGAGTCATACGGTCTAGGCTTCTGCCTCCTTTGTTTCCTACAGTGGCTGCATCTCAGGCATACTCCTTGTAACGGTCATTGGACATTTAAGCATCAATGAACTGTGAAGCTGCATATGCCAAGATCATAGGACTGTATGTAGACTTACAAGTCCTCACTTAAGATGTGGACAAGGCGGAATTCTGTAGAGGGCCAAAGGGCTGACAAATGGCCTTACTGTAAAATGAAAATACCTTACCCCTCCCACCTACCATACACATCTCGCCCCACCCCGTCATCGGAGAGACTTCCAGTATTGGAGTCTGGATCAGGAGGATCAATATCCGTAGTCTAAGCATGGTGGATGTGCATCCTTACAAGCGGAGAGCAAGAATTTTGAGAGTCTAAATCCAATCTATAATTATCGGAAACAATCCTGGCTCCTATGTATTTTTCCTCTTTAATAATAATAGGGCCGTACTCAGAGATCCATTTTTTTTAAAAGTACGCAGTTATACGCACGCATCAAGGCAACACCCACCAACACCCATGACACTCCCCTCTCACGGCCGTGCAATCGTACACTTCATAGACCACCTCTAACTTTACGTGTGTACTTACATGCGTATATGAAGGATAAATAAATAATAACAACTAAAAGCACAAGGGAGATACAGAAGCTGCTGGTGCACCCCTAGGAGGTGTCTTGGACCTCTGGAGATAAATAAGCAGAAAAAAATGTGTGTGACTTAGTGTATAAAATATACACTCTGACACATACAAAGGGGTATGCCAGCGCTATCTCCCTAGAGTAAAAGTGCCAGTGGAGAAAAATAATATTGTGCAAATAAACGTTAAACTACTCAATAAAGTAAAATCTTCATTCAAAGTCCCATAGAAGAAATCCATATACTGAAATAGGTAAAGACTCCAGGGCTCGCAGGGAACATAGGATGAAAGGAAAACAAACTTTAATTAGTACATTGTCCAAAATACATAACATATAAAACGGAACAGGACGTCATACCAGGGCTTCCAGATGAAATAACAGCAAGAGAAGATGACCGCAAGATGGTAATGCCCGGGCGCAGTGTTTTCTCCAGATGCGACGGGTCGTCCCTGGAAAGTGACGTCACTGTGAATGCAGGAACCGGCGGACTCACGCGTTTCGAACTCCACTGAGCTCTTTTTCAAAGTCAATGCCGGCTGTTTGGACGCTCCTCCTTTTATGGTGAGTCTTCTCTCCTGATAGGTCCGGATTTATTTTTACAATTTATGGTATTCTATGGCTAAAAGTAGGTTTCTACCACTGGCACCATATACATATTCACCTTACATGATAATAAAGCATAAGGAATATTCAATATGTGTAAAAGCTAATCTCCGCAATTCCATGTGAATATGGTACATAATATGTACCATATTCACATGGAAGTTTTTCCCATTCCCGTGATTTCTATGTTATATGTATATATGGTATGGCCCCTTTAAGGTATATCATCCACAATGAATCATATTGCGGAGCTTTTACACATATTGAATATTCCTTATACTTTATTATCATGTAAGGTGAATATGTATATGGTGCCAGTGGTAGAAACCTACTTTTAGCCATAGAATACCATAAATTGTAAAAATAAATCCGGACCTATCAGGAGAGAAGACTCACCATAAAAGGAGGAGCGTCCAAACAGCCGGCATTGACTTTGAAAAAGAGCTCAGTGGAGTTCGAAACGTGTGAGTCCGCCGGTTCTGCGTGGAAGGATCAATCAGGATTCATAATCTCCAAAAAATATCTCGCCCTCTACAGAGTCATACGGTCTAGGCTTCTGCCTCCTTTGTTTCCTACAGTGGCTGCATCTCAGGCATACTCCTTATCCCTCCCACCTACCATAAACATCTCGCCCCACCCCGTCATCAGAGAGACTTCCAGTATGGCAGTCTGGATCAGGAGGAGCAATATCCGTAGTCTAAGCATGGTGGATGTGCATCCTTACAAGCGGAGAGCAAGAATTTTGAGTAAGTCCAAATCCAATCTATAATGATCGGAAACAATCCTGGCTCCTATGTAACACTGTCTTCTTTTTATTTTTTCTCTTTAATAATAATAGGGCCGTACTCAGAGATCCGTTTTTTTAAAAGAACGCAGTTATATGCACGCACGCAGCAAGGCAACACCCACCAACACCCATGACACTCCCCTCTCACACGGCCGTGCAATCGTACACTTCATAGACCACCTCTAACTTTACGTGTGTACTTACATGCGTATAAGTATGCCGTAAGCCCACCCTCTTTTACGTAACTTTTCAGGTACATATTTCAACCCCGCCTATTCATACGTATGTCCCCAAGTGCAATTCACATGTCCGTGCCTAAAGCACATACGTGCGTATATTCTACGTTACTTACGTAAATAAAGTTACTACGCATGCGCAGTTAATACATACCTAAAAATATGCACACAAATCCACTTGAAAACGGCCCATAGTCTTTATTCTCCCTATGCAATATCTCCTCTAAGGCATTATAACGAAATAATCTAAAACAGAATTTTGTCCGTTTTATGTAAAATTGTAACGTCTTAACTTCCTAAGGAAAACGACCTCTCCTAGACAGACAAATTAGGTCAGATCATGGCCCTTTCATTCCTTTAAAGACTGATCCCACAGGACTGAAAACGTTATTGACTACTATGACTGAATAATACACAGAAAGCCGAGAACAATAAGTTTCAAGTACAAAGAACGTTCATTATTATTTTAAAGCCTCTCTGCGTTTACAGCATCCTCCAGAGGCAGTACAGAGAAATATGACGTGTTACTGGAAAAGAATGAGGCTGCAATCACTCAACAACAAGATCACCAACACTATTAGCATCAGATTTCATCTCTATGTCGTCTAACAGCGGCTCATGGGTCGAGCTCGTGTCCCAGAAGGGATCGTGGATGCAGACGAAGCAGAAGGCAATTCATGTCTTGTCAACTCAGGCTGCTGAGATCAGTATAGGTGACGCAACGGCTCAAACAAAGGAGTTACTAACCGATTGATCTGCAGACCAGGAGAGTTGATGGTGACGTTAGTGTTACTGATGGAATGATCACAAAAGGAGTGTAATGTATTAGTGGACAAATTACTGTAGATATCTTTCTAGCGCTGACCTGTGCCAGCTTTCTGTTCCTTTAGGTAACATTCGGCTTGTGAGTTATGTACAGGTAGAAGACACTCTATCTACATCATTTAAGAGCGATAACTTTACCATTTTGTACTGCTTCTATATAGTTCCGTAGTACATATCTTTCAAATAAAAACTAAGGTACTGGTATCATCATTATCCAGTGCCCATTGATACAGCAACAAATAATTCTGATCTGTGCATTGGATATACACCCTTATGGGCCAGAACCAGAGATTATAAATAAGAGGAAAACAAGTGGAAAGTTACAACTTGCCAGAACCATGCTGAATTGCAACGTAAAAGTAAAGCTGGTCATCTAGGTACAATAAGCAAATTCAAAGCAAAGCATAGCATTCCTACATGCAAAGAAGAAAAATATGACCACCAATGAAATTCAACAAGGTTTCATGCACCTGTAATTTTCCCCTTGTATTGCTCTTATTTTCATACTCAGTATCTGGTTTATTTCAGTGTTGTCAACAGAGATAAAGAGGCCAGGTGAGTAGCTTTTATTAGCAGGTGGAAATATTATTAGTTTAGTTTAAGATTCCATTTGAGATGGTAGGAGGACATTTAAGAAGAAATGGCAGAGAGGACTTCAGTAACACAGGCCAACACAGTAGGTGAGAGATCACTTGTTGATAGGTAGATTTGTGTATCATCTGTATAAAGATGATATTAAAATCAAAATTACTTTGTTAGCTGTCCAAGGAAAACTGTAAAATAGAGAAGAGCAATGAACCCAACACTGAGCTTTGTGGTCCTCCAACAGAGGAAGGGCAGGGGAGGTGAGTCTAGAAAAACAAACACTGAAAGAGCGATTAGATAAGTAGGATGTGAACCAGTAAATAGCTGTGACCTGAATACCCAGGGATTGTAACATTTGTATGAGAAGAGAGTGGTCAACTTACTGTGACCTGAATACCCAGGGATTGTAACATTTGTATGAGAAGAGAGTGGTCAACAGTGTCAAAAGCAGCAGAAAGATCCAGTAGAATTAGAAGAGAGCAGTAACCTTTAGATTTAGCAGAGATTAAGTCATTGACCACATTGGTCAGTGCAGTTTCTGTGGAACAAAAGCCTGACTGAAGAGGATGCAGAAGATCGTGTGAGGAGAGGAAATGTGCAAAAGTAAGTGTAGCTCATATTGGTTATCCCCCTCCCCATCTTATAAAATACTCCTAATATACTTATAAATAAAATCTAAATATACACAGGTTTATCAGGAAAGTGTAGAGACATGTGTGGACCTATATCAAAAGGTTGACAAACAAAGTGGGGACCACATAGCATCTTCACTCCATGAGTGAACATAGGTTAACAATTTTGGCCCAAAACAAAGACTCTACATATGGATAGCAACATAGAACGGCAGATAAGTCACCTGGCCAAAACATTCTAAACAATTGTTATCATTTTTTAAACCATACTTACCTTAGATTCAATTTGATCTCCAATTTAAGACTTAAGACTTAGGCTAGCTTATAGTTATCTCAAAAATGGTTTGTTTTCTTCTGTGTTAGCCTCTACCACCTCAGATGGGAGGCTATTTTACTTTTCAGCTGAGAACCTTTTAAAAAAACATTTTTGTAAACCTACAATCCTTTATAGTTGCTCTTCTTTGCGCAAACTCTAATGTATTTATGTCTGATATATTTATGGGGGCAGCACAGTGGTTCAGTGAGAAGCACTTGTGTCTTATAGTGCTGAGATCATGAGTTTGATTCCCGGACAAGGCCTTATCTGTGTGGAGTTTGTATGTTCTCCCTGTGTCTGTGTGGGTTTCTTCCAGGTGCTCCGGTTTCCTCCCACATTCTAAAACATGCTGGAAGGCAAATTGGCTGCTGAATAAATTAACCCTACTGTGTGTGTATGTAAGTGTTAGTAACCTTAATATATAACTGATGTGAATATGAAATATTTTCTGTATAATGCTACATGATCTGATAGCGCTATATAAAAACCTGTTAATAAATAAATGCCCTTCTGGAGATATGGCCTCCTGAAATAAACTTAGTATTCTAGGTGAGGTCATACCAGAGAACTATAAATTAGAATTACAACTTCCATTTTTTTTAAATCTAATTCTCTATGCAACAAAGCATCTGACCTGCCTTTCTCATTGTTTTGTTACATTTCTTGGCTACCTTTAAGTGACTCCTAGATCTCTTTTCGATTATCCTTCAGTGAAAGTTTGAATTTCAACAGTGTTTTCTGATTTTTGCTGATCCCTATAAGATAAACTGAAATTAGTGCTGAATCCAATAAAATGTGACAATTATAGCTGTATTTAAGTGCCAGGCTGCCCCTAGGACAACATTAATTAAAGTCTCCCGCACCATGACATGGCATGTGCTGCTCTTCTGGAAGACAGATCATAGAGGTTACATGAGAAGCTAAGATCCAACAGTTCAGACTCTAATCTATGAAACTCTCTATTACTCAGGACGCTGTTCAGGCACCCGGAATCCTACAAAAGTTTGGGCTCTGTAGCCATTGGTTTGCCATACCAACTATCAAAACAAAATAAACCTTAAAATATATTAAAGTAGAATGAGTTATGATAAATCTTTCCTTGCTCCTCAACCAGTAAAAAATGGCTGATATTAAGTTGTCTACCATAATTAGAGTTGCTCATTTTGGAACTGCTAAGAACCTATAGGTCTAATGGTATGGAGACCCATTACTAATAATCTTTACCAACCAACAAGGTGAGTGAAAGAGAAATTTTGCACCTTTTATGGACCCTACACACTTACAGGTTGAGATATTTTTGCATTTCTTAATTAGGCAGAAGACTGGAGATAATGTCTTAAGTTTTCAACACAGAGACAAAAGAAGAAACTCAAGATGTGTTAAAGATCCCTTTGAAGTCAAGTTTTATGTTGTCTTCAAAGGCCAGACATAATGTTCTTTAGCCACATGATAATAATTTAATTAGCCACATGGATAACAGTGAATGTAGATCATGTATGCTAGACATAGTTTTCTGTTGACAGTAAGAGCAGGTCAAAGAATTGCAAACTCTTGGATAATCATCATGATACAGAAATCTTCCACATGATTGAGAAATGTTATTACAAAGTTAGTGAACTCTAAGTTCTATATTCAATCTTTTCCTGCATTCTGAAAGTTCGAAAGTGTAAATTTTTGTATAGATTGATTAGTAAAATATTTGAAACATGTAGATTTCTATAATAGTTTCAAAATTGTATTTTATAAAATATTTTAAAATTATATTAGCAAAAATTTTTAGGAGATTACTTAAAATTAATTTGTACCTGTAGTGTACCTGCAAATATAATAAAAATAAATATTACATATTTCAACCTCAGAAAAATTAAATGAATCCTTTTAGATATATTAAGGTGATTCAAATTCTTAAAATGTATGTAAATATTTTAAAATAACCCAATAATTTTAATGTTTATACTATACATTTTGTTAATCTTAATGCAATGTAATTAATAATGTTTTTATTATTTAAATTAATATCCTTGTGGATACCACTAATTAATTTCTTTAATTACAGTAATTAATATTTTTATTTTAATGAATGCCATGGCTTCACTTACTAACCTCGTTTCTGGAATTAGCATAACATAAAGTAAACTATTTTGGAAATTATTTCTAGAATGTGGTGATTATTCAATATCATTTTGAAAAAACCTAGAAACATAGATTTGAATGAAATTAGATTTAATTGAATTTAATTGTCTTTCAGACAATGTGTGTCTTTAACATAAACAAATATAGCCATACTTATATACATAATCATAGAACTAATACATAATTATAATTAAAGTTTTCAATGTATCTAAAACTTTCAAACCTGGGAAAAAAATGTGTTAATAATAGAGATATAAAGAAAGAAATTGATTAGGAAAAAAGGAATGAAACTTTGAAAACCTTTTAATGTGTAGAAAATACATCTCTAATTATTATCAAGAGAAAATGGCAAATGTAAAAAATAAAACTAAGGTTTATAATTGGATAGTAGACATATTTGAAAGAGAAAATTAACAAGTAACATTTAATGTATTTCCCTAGATCTGCGCTACATAAACTATCCAAGTGATAATCCTCTCTTTTAAGGGCCACACAAAATCAAACACAACAATTTAAACTATTTGACTAAGGTCTAATCTTGATGCCCAGAGAAAATAACACATCCTAATGCTCCAACAACACAAAGTCAGACAGACAAAACATTGTCTGCATGTGAAGATGTGCTAAGTAGAATTTTTAGGGGCTATGTGTGAGTCAGATGCTGGTAGCAGGTGAGAAAGAGTAACACACTTCAACATGAAAGGCTAATGTTAACGTAACACAGATATAAGTTAACGTAACACTGAAATAATAACCTGCAAGGGACATTTTCTTTAGCAAGAGTAAGTAGCAAATATTTAAATTATGTTGGGGCTCTTATCTGTATATCCAATATATATTTTTTTCTATGTAAGTTCAGACTATTTTTAATGAAGCCAAACTAGATTTTTGTCTGTTAGAAAGAACTTTGTTACTAAAGGAAATGTGGGAATATGGTTAGATGTAGATTTTTATCTATAGTATTTTATTAAACATAAATATATCCTACATTACTATGATCACCAGTAATACCAACACTACTTGTGAAATATTAGCCTGTGAAATTGTGGTACGCTTGAATAACTTTATTAAAAAGAAAAACATTAAAAACAAGACTACTATGAATCAGGGTTGCCGACTCTCCCGGAATATCCGGGAGAGTCCTGAAATTTGGGCAGGTCTCCCGGGATAGCCGTAAAAGCTCCTGCAAGCCCCACCAGCCATTAATTATTACTGTAATCCCTAGAGTTACTAGGGATATGCGGGTCTTGATGTCATCAAGCCCCGTCCATCCCCTGAAACGGTGGAGATTACAGGAGTGATTTACAAGGACGGGGCTTAATGGCATGATTTGCATAAATCGTGTCATTAAGCCCCACCCCTTGCAGAATTCCATGGCTTCCCTCTGGGTTCTCTGACGTCAAATAGGGGCAGGGCCCGGCAGACACACTAAGAGCGGGCTGGTTTGCAGGGAAGAATTTACCTGCGCATTGGCCGGCTATTGAATACTCTGAGCAGCAAGTTTCGGCGGTAGGATTCCACCGATACCTGCTGCTACAGAACCAGGTAAGTCAGCGGGCCCCCATCAGGTTCCATTTACAGCAGCTGATCATAAATAATGCTTGTCTAAAAGAAAAATGATTTAAGTATTGTTTTGGTTAATAATAACATGTAATTCTGGAAACGGTTATTTCATATTTGGCATTGGGGCAGCATGGCGGCTCAGTGAGTAGCACTTGTGTCTCATGGCGGCTCAGTGAGTAGCACTTGTGTCTCTCAGTGCTGAGATCATGAGCACTGGATTCGATTCCCGGGATAGGCCTTAACTGGCTGCTGACTGTGGGCCGGATCCTAAACTACGTACGCAAGCGATTTTATGCTAGCCATTGACGTAATATCGCCTATTAGTATTCCATTAATGCGCATGCACACGGCAGATGTAATTCCATGTAACTGAACATACGTACCAGCCACGTATCAACAGCGTAACTATGAACAAAGGGGCGTGACATCCAAACAACACCCGTAATTACGTTTCGGAGGCGGGGTGAGGCATTTAAATCATACAGTATGGGGGTGCTTAGGCACTTATGTACGTGAAGCCTTTACGTACGTCAGTCGTTACGCTTTGAAAAGTTAAGGTAGGATTTGGCAAGCGTAAAGTGGCCAAAGTTACGTACGTGCCTAGGGGAGTGCATAGTAATTACGCTAGCATAAATATGCTACGCGATGAATCGTCACAAGCACTTAGGTCTTGATCTACCCCTGTGTGTGGATGTATGTGTTAGGGACCTTAGTATGTAACTCCAATAAGGACAGGGACTGATGTGAATGTGCAATATTCTCTATAAAGCACTACATAGCTCTCTATAAAAACCTGTTAAATAACTAAATAAAAATATAAAGTCTAGTGAATACTACTTTTTTCATATATAATTTCTTATATTTTCAGTAAAACATTTCTCATGAACCCAAGAGGGTGTTTCCGAAAGCAATTTGCCAACACCCAGGGTGTACATCTCAATCTTATAATGTGCATCCGGCTGGGTATTGTAGATCTGAGAGCCCATTAAATCATTTCGTTTCATGATAAAAAGTGAAACACCTGGAAAGGACTCGCAGAGCGTTCTCCCAGACTCTGTAGCAGCGGATCGTTAGCCTGCTCTTGTCATTTTGTTATAGGGCTTTGGCCTGGTTCCCTGCTTGGCGAGAGAAGGCAGCCAGGCCTAGTCAGTGGTAAATCAGACACACCTGGCCAACTGACAGAGTTCATCTTTCCACCTGTTAAATGATCTGCTTGTTTTTAGTAGGCAGCTGAGGAATGGCGCATAGGGCAGGCATGGATGGGGGGAAATATGAGTGCGCGCTGTTTGTGCTGCAAGGTGTTGTAGCTTGCTTGGTGTAATTATAAAACATTTGAGTCAGCGTGCAGGACAAAGCACTCGATACACAGCAGTCATGCTTTCACGGTGAGACGGGACTGAAAGATGATCACCCAGAATCTCCAGTACGTCTCGTTATAGTCTGTCTGGGTTAATCTGTGATGATTAATAAGTAGAATCGTACATGCTTTATAATGGCTACTTAGTAATAAATAAATGGTCAGTGATTTTTATCAAATGCTATTTTTTTTTCTATGGTTCCAATAACTTTCTATAAGACTGAGATTTGTTTCACTTTGTCATTTGCTTGCCTTACAGTATGTATAGTTTTATTGTACGCAGGTAGCTTTGTCCCTCAACTTGTGCTTTTCTCTTGATATTGCTTTGTATGAATAAAGATCTTGGACCGGATCCACAGTTTCGATCCCTTCTTGGAGGCATGGGGAGGCCAAGAATTCTGACACAAGGGACCTGATCCTGGCCTCCGTCCATTTACTGTAAGTCCGCACGTGAGAGGTGAGTGAAATTAAAATCGCAGCATGGATCTTCCTTCCACCACCGCCCAGTTACTTTAATATGCACGATTACGCATGTCTATTTAACCAACCCCTCAACACGGAAAACCTATTGTACGGTACAGGAGTTGTGATGCAGAACGTGTCCAGAAAATCACCTGACTTACGCAAGCAGACTATGGAAGTCGGGTGAACTTCTTACTTCTGGATCTGGCACAACCCTTCCCTACCCTATGATTTCTGTGTCATCCTCACATAAAATAGGGACAGCTAAGGACATCCTCACTGTACTATTTACATACTTCCCTCCATCCACTAAGTGCAGGAGCTTTTCGCATCTGACTCCTTCCCCCACTTCGACCATTCTAAATCCTCCCAGTACTCTGGATGCAGATCCGTACTGGAATTGCGGCACGTGCGAATGCGCTTTTTCAAAATGAGGGAGTTTTCCATTTTAGGGAAGTCTGCTTCCAGTCCTTTGATATTATTATAGTATAATAAACTTTCTGTAAATCTACTGGACCGGATTCACACTTAAGAAGCTCCAGCTTCTTAAGTGTGGTTTTTAAAGAATGGACCTACTACACATGTATAGTAGGTCATTTACGGAATCCGCGAACCGCTAAGGTAGTAGACTGACCACGTGTGGTCTTTAAACACTGCATGTAGTTTCATAAGGAGAGAGAGTGGCGTGCCATGGAAGGAGTTTTTAAGAAGAGTGGGTGGAGGGAGGGATTTAAATGAGGTGGGGAATGCACAGTAGTCAGAAGTCTGCGTATTATCCTCCTTAAGAAGGAAAATACGCATGGGAAGTTCGTAAAAACAAAAAGGGGAGGGGACGTGGGAGGGAGCTTTGTGTTAGGTCTGGATAAATGCATATTCGCACTTTCTTAAAGCTTTCTTAACTGTGAATAAAGTCCTCTGTGTTTAAATGCTATAAATACTCTACTTCTAAAAATTGCATGTCACAAGCCATATGTGAGGTGCTACATGAGATGTCAACAGGCAGAATTCAAGTCATTTAGGTCTTTTCTACTTTTCTAACTGCGAATAAATGGCACCAAGGACCTGAACATGACCTCCATGCGTTTCCGTATGCACAGAGGTCTGGAAGTCCGCACTTGAGAGGGGAACGAACCCCCTGTCACCCCCTCTTATGTGTGGATTTCTCATTTAAAATCCCCACATGGATCTGCATCCCTCCGAATGCCTACTGCTGCCAACTTACCTTCATCTACATGCCCTTCCCTATGCAAGGATTAGACAAGTGGATGAATGGTACTGCCCTCCCCCGAGAACTGAGTTCCGTATGATAGGTGTCCCATTGCGGAATATCTGGTGCGCTGCCAGCAAATCACCCGACTTCCGTGAGCAGCTGGCAGAAGTCAGGTGACGGTATTAGATTAGGATCAAGACGCAAGACCTAAAAATGTGTCTTGTCAATTTACTTCCTAGTCCACCTTTAGCCATTCCCAGTAATCCATCAGCCTCCTTTTCTCGCTGCCACAGTAAGAAGTCCGGAAGCCTCTGGTTTTTTCAATATATAAAAATGCACAGTAATGGACACTTGAATTGTCACCAAACGCTCGTTCCAGCACATGTTTCTGATTGTGAAAAAAACAAAAACCCCAAAAGCTAAACAGTTGGAAAAATAACGATCCAACAATAATAAAATGAAGTGTATTGTTCCGCTGACGTGTAATCATCACATAGTGACAGGAGCCAAGGTTATAATTGCTGTCGCAAGTTGGGATCTATATGGTATCACTCTCTAACTGTTTGGCCAGAGCTGTTATAATACTCCGAGGTGTCAGTCAGCCCACATGAATCTGTGAGCATTTTCCAGCTGACAAGTAGTTTTTATAACATTAAGCAATAAAACACAGCTTCACTGGTTCCTTATTATTAAGATTTCGGATCTTGAAACAACAAAAGTGAAATGAATAACAGAGCACATTAGAAGAGTTTTAAACAGGGCAGTGAGGTGATAGCTTGTATAATCTTAATGGTCCGTGTTCAGACTTAGTAACGTTCGCAAAAACACACGCGTGTGCAAAAGTTGTCATTTTTAGCGATCTGCTCATGTGCGCGTCAGATGTTGCGCATCGGGGGGCGCATTCAGAGAACCATCTTCGCAGGGAGTTCCGTGCGTATTTTTTAGGATCGGATCAACGCCGCGTGCGTAGTAACTTTATTTCCGTGAGTTACGTTGCATACACTCTTGTAAGTGTTTTAAGCACGACATGTGAATCGCAGTTGGGTACATACGTGCGGATGGGTGGTGTAGAAATATGTACTTGAATATATTCATAAAAGTGGGTGGGGGGAGGTATTTAAATGAACGCATGGAGGCGTGGTTATAAAGAATCACACGGACGGTGCACATGTACACCTGTAAGTATACACACAAAAAACAGAGTATTATAGGGACTCATAATTCCACGACAGCATGTCCGGGAGAGGGGAGTGTCAGGGTTGTTGGTGGGCGTTTCCTTGCTCCGGCTGTGCGTATAATTGCGTACATAAAAAATAAGTAGTTAAGGTAGGGCTATGGGCGCGGAAGTCAGCTAAATACTGTCTGTCAGAGGGGAGTGTTTCGGGAGTGCTCTGGCTACATAAGTGTGGACTTTTGCTATTCCATGCGTTCTTGAAGCACACTTAAGTCTGAATACTGGACAGTGTGTATGTGTGTGTGTGTACGTATGTGTGTGCACACTATGCAATATCCCAGGAGGCTCGGAGCATTATGTCGGTCACCAGGGATATTGCACATTATTTAGCTGGCTTTGAAGTCTCTTGAAGAATACCAAGTGGTGATAGAAAATAAAGATTGTGGACATATAGGAGGTCATTAATGTAGCATTACATAATGTGAAATGGGTCTTAAAATGCATGGGTGCTCTTAGATATTCACCAAAGCGTATAGAACAAGATGGCAATGGAAGCAGATGTTTTAAAAAAATGTTTTAAGTTAGTATATTGCCTGCAGAGCTTGGGGCAGGCAGACTGGTGCCCAGTTATGCTGCAGGATAAATAAGAGATTTGAATAAGTTGAGCAACATTACTGAAAGCAAATAAAGGGGAGAAGATACCCATGACACGTTCTTTGTTCTTATGGATCTTTGCTACTTCCACCTCCATAGGACTTCCTTACCTCTCCCTGCGTGTCTTTGTGCGGATTTTGCTAACGTACATGCAGAGATTGCAAACCCCGCCCATACTGCCCTATTTAAATGCCCTCCCCTCACCCACTTTTCCACTGGCACACTCCTCCTTATGGATCTCAGTTGGCACAGAGTTGAACTCTGTGCGTAATGGGTGTCTGTGCATAACATCTGGATTGTGCTTTCGTAATTTGCATAAAATCACCAGGATATGAACATGGTCTATGTATATTTAGGTACATTATTAAGTGTAACTCAGGGCCCCAATCTCTTTAAAATAATAAGGATAAGCAGCACCTTTGCCAACGGAAGTGGGTGTGATGAGACCTACGTGTCATAAAGAGAATGGGCCAGATCCTGAGCCACGTACAAGTGCGTATTTACGCCAATCGCTGTCATAAAATCGCCTTTTTGTATTTACTGCGCATACACGCATCAGATGTTATGCAACGTAACTCTGATTATACGTAACTTCAGTGTAAATACGAACGCAGGTCAACCATACGACACCCGGAAATACGCTTTGCAGGTGGAAGGAGGCATTTAAATTTTACAGTATGGGCCGGTTTAGGCCAGCATTATGTCGGTCACCAGGGATATTGCACATTATTTAGCTGGCTTTGAAGTCTCTTGAAGAATACCAAGTGGTAATAGAAAATAAAGATTGTGGACATATAGGAGGTCATTAATGTAGCATTACATAATGTGAAATGGGTCTTAAAATGCATGGGTGCTCTTAGATATTCACCAAAGCGTATAGAACAAGATGGCAATGGAAGCAGATGTTTTAAAAAAATGTTTTAAGTTAGTATATTGCCTGCAGAGCTTGGGGCAGGCAGACTGGTGCCCAGTTATGCTGCAGGATAAATAAGAGATTTGAATAAGTTGAGCAACATTACTGAAAGCAAATAAAGGGGAGGAGATAGCAGGCTGAATATCTGTGAGAGAGAGCATTTAGCCATTTCCAGTCCACAAAAACCTTTGATTTAAACACAAAGCTCTAGATGGTGAACATTCTTCACCATATCAAGGAGGAATGAGATCTTGGGCCTGATTCAAAGATAAGAAGGAAATAAGTACGTGCAGATTCACAAAAGTACACACCAAAGTTACAAGTCAACTCCCATGACACACCCTTTGTTCTTATGGATCTTTGCTACTTCCGCCTCCATAGGACTTCCTTACCTCTCCCTGCGTGTCTTTGTGCGGATTTTGCTTAAGTACATGGAGAGATTGCAAACCCCGCCCATACTGCCCTATTTAAATGCCCCCCCTCACCCACTTTCCCAACTAACGGAGTACTGGCACACCCCTCCTTATGGATCCCAGTTGACACAGAGTTGAACTCTGTGCGTAATGGGTGTCTGTGCATAACATCTGGATTGTGCTTTCGTAGTTCGCATAAAATCACCAGGATATGTACATGGTCTATGTATATTTAGGTACGTTATTAAGTGTAACTCAGGGCCCTAATCTCTTTAAAATAATAAGGATAAGCAGCACCTTTGCCAATGGAAGTGGGTGTGATGAGACCTACGTGTCATAAAGAGGATGGGCCAGATCCTGAGCCACGTACAAGTGCGTATTTACGCCAATCGCTGTCATAAAATCGCCTTTTTGTATTCACTGCGCATGCGGGCGGCAGATGTTACGCAACATATCTCTGATCGTATGTAACTTCAGCGTAAATACGAATGCAGGTCAACCATACGACACCCGGAAATACGCTTTGGTGGCGGAGGGAGGCATTTAAATTTTACAGTATGGGCTGGGTTAGGCCGTTACGCAAGTCAATCCATTACGTACGTCCGTACTTACGCTTGGAAAAGTTAAGGTAGGGTTTGGTAAACGTAAAAGGAGTAAACTACGTATGAGCGAGGGGAGTGCATAGCAATTACGATAGCGTAAATACGCCACGACAACGAACGTAAATAGAGCTTAGGTCTGGATCTGGCGGCTCATAGTGTAGTAACCTTTTTATTTGTCATTTACTATATGTGATTACTGCTGTAACAATACATCTTTGTAAGAACAATGGGCCAGATCCAGACCTACGCAAATGATATGCCTATGTGTGTATGGTATTTACGCAGGCGTACCTACGAAGCATGCCCCAAGGAACCTCCCTTGGTCGTCCGTATTTTTGCCGTCTTACGCTTGCCAAACTCTACCTTAACCTTTCCATGCGTAACTCCTGTCAGCCGTAACGGATGATCGTACCTAAGCACGCAAATACTGTATGATTGAAATGCCTCAGCCGCCTCCGAAGCGTAATTACGGGTGTCGCATGGTTGGCACGCCCCTTTGTCCATAGTTATGATGCTGTTACAATGGAGGCCCTTACGCTCTGAGTTACGTGGCGTAACATTTGCCGCGCACATGCCCAGTAAGTACTGATGGGCGCTTTTACCCACACGGCAAGCGTAAAATCACGGGCGGCCGTAGTTCCGGATCTGCCCCAATGTGCTTAGTATTATTTTCCCTTGTAATAGTTTGCAGATGAGAAAATAGCTTTGTTTGAATATGCAATTTGTTCAGCCACTGCAGATGTGAAAGAAAAGTAAAATATGAGATGTGTCTATAGCAGTGTACATACAGCTATACATACATATATATACAGCTTTTGCAGAGGCTCTGGGGATATCTTATTCCCAGACTGTATTCTAGAAAATGACGCAAACGAAAAGGGCTTTATGGAGGGTCCGGTGTGTGTCTATGTTACACAGCTGTTGCAAACTGACCAGCATAATATCACACACGGAATTTATAAATGAAAAATCCTTTTATCCATTATTGGTCTATGGGTGCTCAGATTTCTTTAAGTGGTATAAACGCAAGATAATCTAAAGTTACAGTGTAACTGTTATGGTGCATACTACGGAGGAAAAGGGAATTTGACAAGGACCTTGGACTGGATCCTGACCAGCGAAAAGGGGGCATTTTCCGGCTGCTGGATTCAGAAAACACCTGCTCTTGTTAGCGCCCCGCTCTTATGGAGCTGGATCCATAGATTCTCCTTGAGATCATTTGCAATTGTGGGATGGGAAGTGGAAAGCGCTTCCACTATGCAGGAACAGGGGTGAATGCATTTCTGTACTATCCAGATGTTTTAAGGCAGGGTCCTCAGACAGGGCCGTATTCAGAGAACCGTTTTCACGGTGAATTCTGTGCGTATTTTTAGGTACGTTTCAACTGCGCATGCGTAGTAACTTTTTGTACGTACTTGACATAGACTATACGAGCGGAAGTGCCTCACGGACGGACGTGTGAATCGCACGTGGGTACATACGTACGGATATGCGTCGCAAAAATATGCACGGGAAAATTTTAATAAAAATGGGCGGGGGAAGGCATTTAAATGAGGGAAAGTGGGCGCTATTATCATAAATCGCATGTACGGAGGACACACGCACGCAACTACACAAGGAAAGATACAAGTGGTCTATGGAGGCAGAAGTCACCGACAGCACGGCCAAGAGAGGGGGGAGTGTCATGGGTGTGGCCTGCACCGTGCGCGCATATAATTGCGGCCCGATCTGGAAACGGATCTCTGAAAAGGCCCATAATATGAGAATTTAAGTCTGGATCCAGCACCTTTATATTTAATATTACATTTTCCAGTAAAAATCTTGTAACAGTTTTTTAAACAGGTATAAGAGATATAATAATAATATCGAACACACGAAAATGATCAGTTGGCATTGTAAACCTTCAGCTGTACATTGACAACCATGACGAGATCTCTCACAATGGGGTATACTACATCACAGAAAATGCTTTGATCATAAAAAGCTGCGATATATAATAAAACTGCCATTTTCCAAGGGGCCTGATGTGCCGTAGATTATTAATGGACAGGTCTGGGCACACAAAGGGTTTTGTTTTTTTTACTAATTAGTTGCTTACTATAAACTATGATTATTATTTTTATTATTAACATTTATTTATTACTCAGCCTACTTCTTAACCTTCATTCTTCCACCTGCAACTAACAGGGCTGCCTCTACAAGAGTGTGTGTGTGTGTGGGGGTGGGGGCAGCCATGGCAAAGCTTCCTCGGATGGCCCCTCCCCAATCCGGCACCCAGCACATGCGCACACAGAGTCACGGCCGCCTGCTACATGATATTAGATATCTCTAGATGCTGCCAGGGAGAAGTAGTGGCAGAGATCGGCCAGAGGCACTATCTGTTAGAACAGGTAATGGTTCTGACTAACGTCCGCAACGGGGGATGGAGCCTAGAATGGGAGACTTAGGGTTAGGCTTCGGGGAGGGGATGGATCGAATAAGGGGAAGGTTAGGGTTAGGCCGCAGGGAAGAGAGGATTAAGGGAAGAATTAGCATAAGGGTTGCGGTGAAGGAAATAGAGAGCAGCGCTGACCGGTCTGCGGCAGGGCAGGAAATTTCTCAGGAGCTCCATCTTCGCAAATGGGGTGTCAAAAACGGCGTTGGCCCTGGTTCAACCTCCCCCAGGGACGTCTCTGGCAACAACTTTGCTATCCATTTTTTTCTTTCTGTCACATGATTTACACAATCTTACACACGTCCTCTCTCCATAATAAACTGCCCCTAAGTTCTGCGACTAACACTGCTGTGTGACTGGATCATACAGGGCACTGTGCACTTTTACTATACAAACCAGCTGATCCATCGTGATCCAATTATGTCTCAAACCCCAATGTCTAATAGACGGTAAGCTTGCTCTATAATCATTGTTTAAACTTGAACAGCGCTACATAACCTGACAGCGCTATATAAAAACCTGTTAATAAATAAAGTGAAGCAGTAAATAACCCCTAGCCAATGCTTAGTTTAATCAGTCATGTAGAGTGGGCTGAGCGCTTTGAAGTGTAAATCTTACTTCAAAGTTTAACCTCACACATCTTTAAAACCAGGCCTTTCAATTACATATACATTTCAGGTTTTCTGGCGAAATGCTGCATTATTTATGGCTTAATTTAAGCATGAGAGTAGGGTGAACATCAGGAGTATTTATAACATCTTTTGCTTTTTTGAATGTGCAGTTCCCACGCACTGTCTCAAACGACTCAACATTCTCACCCTGGCTGGTCATGACTGCTTAGGTAGGTGGCGATGCTTTCCTTTTTATACATATGGACTATGATGGATAAAACAAGAGATTTGTTTCTTTTTGAAAGAACAATGGACCTAATTCTAAACTCCGTTGTTCACCGGATTTCCGCTAACTGCTTGCGGAAGCTGGGAGATTTTCCAGCCCTGTGCATGTGCACACCAGATGTTCCGCAATGGATCTCCTTGTGTATGCAACTCGGTTGAATAAGCTAGGAAATCTATGCGGAGATGGGGGTGGGTGGGTGGATGCAGATGAAGATGAGTGGGTGGCGGTAGGCACTTATACACGGATCTGTGTTTGGACGGATGCAGATCTGCGCAGAGAACTGAAGGCAGGAGAGAGGGGAGTGACAGGGAGTACAGAGGCCTAGATCAGGCACAGTGGACCGTATTAACAGAACCGGGTGAGTGCAGACTTAAAAGTGCCATAGCGCTACCTTCTCTATCCATGCAGTGTCCGCACAGACATTGCCTATCCCCGCCTCGCCCCCCGCCCTCCCCAGGTAATCTAAATCCCGAGTCTGAGTTGCTGAACCTCACTGTGTACTTACTGATAGGGGCGGGGTCAAACTGAGATACACTTTTCACCTCTAATAGATGAATGTATTGCATTTTTTTATTACACAAATAATATAACAATGGTTCTCTTCTTATGCAAAAATGTGCAGTGAATATGTATATTTATTCTTATTTGCCACCATTATTCTATGCACTGTTAATCACCATTGTTAGTTGCTGATTAGATACTAAAGCTGGCCATACACTAGAGCGATTATTGGCCCGGTCATTCAATTATCGGGTTATTGGGCTAGGAATCGCTGTAGTTAGTGGGACAGATCAATTTTTAAAACGGAAAATAAACATTCCAGAAACGCTCTGGCACAATTATTTGATCTTTTGACATGTTTGATTTAAATGGGACGCAAGCTTCCGATGTTTTCTAGTGTATGGGCATTTTCACTTATCCGGTCTACTGTCACAGCACTGCAGCCTGAGATTCTGCAGTATGACATACCTCCCAACATTTGAGAATTGTAAATTCACGGCATGGTAAAGGGGGGTGTCTTGTACTGCTTAGTGGGCGTGTCTGTGGAAGTGGGTGTGTCTTGCACCACCCAGAGTTGTCTGCCCCTTATTATATACTCGGCCATCCATATGTCTGGTCCTTTTTATATGTCCAGCCTCCATATGTCCGGCCATTATTACTTGTCCAGCCTCCATATTATATGCCCCTGTTTCTATGTACAGTCTCCATATTTCTGCCCCGTTTCTATGTCCAGCCTCTATATGGTCTTCTTCTGTTTATATGTCCAGCCTCCATATTTCTGCCCCAGTTTTTATGTCAAGTCTCCCTATATCTGTCCCTGTTTCTATATCCACCCTCCATATTGTCTGCCCCTGTTTCTATGTACAGCCTCCATATGTCTGCCCCTGTTTATATTTACAGCCTCCATATTTCTGCCACTGTTGTCCAGCCTCCATATTTCTGCCCCAGTTTTTATGTCAAGTCTCCCTATATCTGTCCCTGTTTCTATATCCACCCTCCATATTGTCTGCCCCTGTTTCTATGTACAGCCTCCATATGTCTGCCCCTGTTTATATTTACAGCCTCCATATTTCTGCCACTGTTGTCCAGCCTCCATATTTCTGCCCCTGTTGATTGTACAGCCTCCATATTTCTGCCCCTTTTGATTGTACAGCCTCCATATTTCTGCCCCTGTTGTGGACCCAAGAGAGGGAGAGAGGACACAGTGTCTATGGGCTGGATCCAGGCCTTGTTAAGTGCATGAACTTAGTTACTCAAAGGCTAAACCATGTTGATTTCAGGTGGATTCAAGTTAATTGTATTCTTTGCATGCAGGGATCTATCTTGGAATTGCTTACTGCACACAGATACTGACCAGCTTTACTATCACACTGTTATTTAGACTTGGGATAGAAAACATCACCTCTCAACTCTAATACTGTTTGCAACAAATGATATATAACTCCCCTGCAATCAACATGGTTTAGTCCAGGAGTAACTAAGTTCATGCACTTAACAAGGACTGGATCCAGCCCAATGTGTGTACTGTGACAACGCTGTGCAGCCTGTCACTGTGAGAGGTTCTGCACAGCGCTGAATTTTTCAAAAATGAATTAGTATACAAATGTACTGCATACTCATTTAGATTCAGTTACAGTGCTCCTGTAATTACACAGTTTTTGGGTATGTGGATACTAAAATATTTAGTGTATAACATTTAAAACACCTTATTTAGCTATCAAAACCATGGTAGGTATGGGTGCTCATATTTTTGGTCGAAAAGCAATTTACAGCAAGTACTGACAGACAATGAAATATAACACACAATAAACTCTTACAGGATGTATGTAATGACTCCAACAGACCACACGTCAACTTCCGGACCATAACAGGAACCATGAAGGATTTCTGGTGCTGAAAAAATATTTAAGAGAGAGGTCTTTAATTGTGAATGTTTTTGCCTTTCTAAGTGTAATATGTGTGACAAAAAGTATTATTATTCTACAAAAAGGAAAATGTGTAGAGGAAATAATATTGAAAACAATTCACCTGATAAGTGTTGTGGATCTGCTAAATAGGTAACATACGCCCATTGAGGCCTTTTGTCTCATTGACCAGGAACCTTAAAAAAATTATTTTACTGAAAAAGGTCCTTTCGGAGCATCACTGGTCCTCTCTACCTAATTACACTGATTGAGCATATGTGGAAGGGGATATTCAGATATATTCATGCCTCTTCCCAAAGCACAGTGGTCTTAGAGACCCAGTACAAAGTATTCTCCCTTTGGTACATATGCTCCTCTGTTATAAATAAAATGCTCCCAAATATATTTGCTCTTTTCTGCTGTATGACCTCTATGATTGTTGACCCTCTCCACATATGGTAGAATTGATCAGTTCTTCATCCTATTTGGACATTAGTGATCTAGATCTCGGCAGCTGTTCTGGGTGACGTGGTTTCTGAGGGCCGGATTCAGAACTCCGGCCGCAATGCAATTGAGGCCGGAGTTCTGCGAAAAGTGCTACTGCGCATGCGCAGTCATTTTGGAACGTAATCTATGTTACTTCTTGCAACATAGATTGTGTACACGCGGTTTTAAAGACCATTTGTACGCAATCTACGTTGCAAGAAGTAACGTAGATTACGTTCTAAAATTACTGCGCATGCGCAGTAGCACTTTTCGCAGAACTCCGGCCTCAATTGCATTGCGGCCGGAG
>WWET01001817.1:246157-257867 GCA_011038615.1 Limnodynastes dumerilii | reverse complement strand
CCTTCCACTTAACTTTCTATTAATGTGCTTTGATACAGCACTTTGAGAACATCCAACTTCTTTTGCAGTTTCCTTTGGAGGCTTTCCCTCCTTGTGGAGGGTGTCAGTGATGCTTTTCTGCACAACTGTCGGGTCAGCAGTCTTCCCCATGATTGTGAATTCTACTGATCCAGACTGAGAGACCATTTAAAGGCTCAGGAACCCTTTGCAGGTGTTTTGGAATAATTTGCTGATTAGAGTGTGACACTTTGGGGCTGATCCAGAGCATAAGATCAGCTGAAAAGCCGATCTGCGCATGCGCCGGGCAGATGTTGCCCGGCGTAACTACAGCAACGCCCGATCGTGGATCGGGCGTCCGTAGCACCAGCGTAGTAGCGCTGGAGGGGGGTGTCCCCCAGCTTTACTACGCTGAGGTTAGTGCAGGGAGGCGGGGGGAGGGAGGGTAATGAGGCTGGGAGGTTGGCGTTATTGTACTAACGCCACCATCCCAGCGTATTTACACTCCCTTATACCGGCTGAAGTTAGGGTAGCCTTCAGCCGGCGTAAAGGAGTGTAGATACGATAGGGCAGGGGGAGTGTCAGGGGGAGTCCCACGATGTAACACTGAGTGTTAGTAGCGCTACATCGTAGGTCTGGATCAGGCCCTTTGAGCCTACAATATAGAACCTTGTCACATTATTCTAATTTTGTGAGATTTTGATTTAGGGGTTTTCATAAGCTGTAAGCCATAATCAACAAAATGAATACTAATAAAGGTTTGAAATATCTCACTTTGCACGTAATGAGGATATATAATATATTAGTTTCACCTTTTAAGTTGAATTACTGAAATAAAAGAACTTTTGAATGATATTCTAATTTTTCATGTTTCACCTGTAGATACCGTATTTCCCCATGTATAAGACGCACCTTTTTTAGACAAAAAATAGGTCTAACAATCAGGTGCGTCTTATACAGTCTTATGCACGTCTTATGCACATAGATGTTGCGTGACCTAAGGTCACACAACGTCATTGTAGAGCGCGCACCGCGAAGGAGACAGTCTGAGTCACAGCTGCATGGGAGAGAGTCCAACACCACCGGAGGGACAGCAAAGGTAAGTTCAGTGTTGCATCCCCTGTTTTTAGGTACCTTATGGCACTTACAAGTGCAATAGAGCTACCTTATCCTTCTTAAGAAGGAAACTATGCATGGACCTTTCCCCCGCCCTCCCCGACTAACCTAAATCCTTCCCGCCTCCCACTTCTGCCTAATCACTCCCCGAGGCGGCATTACGGCGCCTCTTTCTAACTAATCTACTCCATGCGGTCTTTAGAGACTACATGGAGGCAATCTATGTACCTAACTGTTACGTAGATTGAGTAAACGACCTACCTCGCATGCGTAGTAGATAATTTACTAAATATACGCACCCAAGAAGCAGAAGTTTTTTAGGTATGAATACGGCACTATGTTCCCTAACACAGACATACACACACACAAACTAGGGCTAATTTATTTACTTACCAGCATGTTTTTGGAGTGTGGGAGAAAACCGGAGCACCCAGAGGAAACCCACACAGACACAGGAATAACATAGAAACGCCACATAGATAAGGCCTCATCCGGGAATTGAACTCATGACCTCAGCACTGTGAGACACAAGTGCTACTCACAAATAACTAGTATTGCTAGCAGAATGCCAATTAAGTGCCCAGATACCAAACAGAACCAGGACTACCAGCAGTAGGCCTCATATACTAATCAGACACCAAGGATCAGGAGCTAACCAAGGTGGAGCATGGATCCACATCTTCCAACACAAATCACCAATCATGAGCAGCCAAATACAATTCTAATGTGGACCAAAGGTCCGCTAATAAGATATTTCAGGAGCCTGGTAAAATCAAGTCCAAGCTTCCCATACTGTACCTAATCTACTTGCTCATTTATTAAGCCCCTTGGAAAAGCATGAGCAGCAGAATGAATGCAGCCTTTTCTTTGGTAATAAGTAAGTGAACACCCATAACCCACCCCTTACAATAATAAGACTGGCATGGACACAGGAGGGATCCCAGAAGATTTGCAACTTGTCTAATTGCTTTATTTGAGCCAAATGAAATGTTGTCTTTTCTGCTCTATTAACCCTTGAAATAAACATCACACAAATTGAGCTCTATATCCATATGGCAAAAATATAGGCCAGGGTTGCCAGTAGCTTTAAATTGAAAACTGGATCGTGATAAAGGTAAAAANAGAAAGGGAAAAGTGTGGGGGGGGGGGGGGGGATCTGCCCAGGTGTTTTCCAATGTCTGGGAGAAGCAGAGCGCGTATTTCTGGTCTGGAATATGATACCAGAGGCACAAGTACATGTATAACAGAGGGCTACCGTTGTGCTACATAACAAGACAATCTGTGGTATCCATAAATTTTTTTCCAAGTATAGAACAGGATTGCACAACTATCTAGTCTGTAGAACATGATGGCTGTGGTTAAATGAGAAATTAGATGAATTAAGCCCTTGCCACTTATTTGACATTTAAAGTGTTTACCTAATAGAAATATGGTTTAATATTAAAACATATTTTTGTCATAAGAATTCTAAGCTCTGTGTACTATAAAGGTTCTGGTACATTTCCATGCAGAGCTACTCTTTAAACGAAGATGCCATTGTTATTCTTTCCCAGAATCCCTTTCTGTGCTGGTTAGCATTGTTGTGTACTGGGTCAGGATTCAGGTCAGAATTCACAGTTATGTAGTTTTAGTTTTACGTACATTGTTTTAAGAACTGATCTACTACGCATGCGTGGTAGCTTATTGCCGCTATCTGCGTACCATTTCTGTACGTAGATTGCGTAAGCGCGGTCTAACATGTATCTATTTATCTACATACAGAAATGGTACGTAGATAGCATAAATAAGCTACTACACATGCGTAGTAGCTCAATTCTTAAAACAACGTACGTAAGAGGAAAACTACGTAACTGTGAATCCAGACCTCAGTCTCACTGAGAGTGAGGCTAGTATATCAAAAGCATAGCTAGTTGTGAAGGCACAACATAAAAAACAATAATAAATAAATGTTGTTTGGGTATAGACCAGGACTAAAGTTTTGGAATAATGAGAAAATATTTCCAAAATCACAGAGAACAGGACAAGTGGTGGCAAATCAAGTTTCCACATAGGGCTAGATTTACTAAACTGCAGAAAAAGGAAAACATGGAGATGTAGCCCATAGCAACAATTTAGATTCTAGCTGGCTAGTATGTAATAGGAAATGGATACACAGCGCTAATATAACAGGGGAGGGAAAAAGTATTCACCACTTTTGAAATAAGAAAAAAATGAGCGACTTATGTAACTACAACGTTTTTAGTTTTAAAATGTAAAAATATATTAATACATACACATTATTGCGTGCAACTCACATAAAAAACATATGACCACATAAGTAAAATTACAGAGAACATGCCGATAGTTATGCAGTATATGTAAGGAGCAGGATGAAAAGAAATTAATGGTCAAATAATATTGCAATTTAGGAATAATCCAGGGGATAGGATTAGGAACATATGTGCCCCAAAAGGCACGGTAGATTGAATGGAAACCGAAATACTTTTCACTATGTCCTCGGTATGCTGTTTGCGATAGTTTGCACGTATGAGGTTGCTAGGATCCAGGGAGGTCGCTTTACATAACAGCACTCCCAGTGCAGAAGACAAGTAGTTCAACCAGCGCTATGGAACTTTGTGGACTATTTTCTTACTCAATATGCTAGAATCTGATTGGTTGCTATTGGCAACATCTCCATCTCTTTTTCTGCAGTGTAGTAAATCTAGCTCATAGTCTGCACAGAGGAAGAATGTTCTAAGCTGAGCTATTGCCTCACAGCCAATTTGTCAATGCTATTACCGGTTTGCTGTGGTTGCAGTACCTCAGCCCATGTAAAATGTGTTTTCCTTCCAGGGACTAGGTAAATCCCCCTTTAAGAGCACTCTGCAGCAGCCCTGCCCATGCACTGACTGACCAGACAGAGGGTTGCTCTGCTAATATGCAGCAGTGTCCTCCGCACATATGCTGCATGGAGGAGGGGCCTGTATCTGAGAAAAAGAAAGCTTTTTCAACACATTTATTATTTGCAGTTATTATTGATTTTATGGTTAATTGGAAAAAATTAATGTGCTGAATTTATCTACTGCTCGGTTCTTGTCTTTTCAAGATTGGTGAATATATCCTACTGGAAAAAAGCAGCGCTGTGTTTAGATATATATTTTAGTGTCTGTGTATTTTAACCACTCTCATAGACTGACTTATAATATCCTGGCAGCAGGGCATCACACACAAGTTACTGCAGCTCTACTGAACCACCACAGCGCCTCCTACAGGGCTGGTGCTACTTTTAGGCAGCTTTAGGTAACTACCTAGGGCACAAGAGACAGCGGACCATATTCAGTGTTAGGAAAGCTTTAAGAAGGCGCGGATAAGCATGTATATATAAGCATGTATCCGCACATACTCAATCTATGTAACTTAATGGTACATAGTTTGTATAAATGTGCTACTACACACGCAATCCACCACTCATTTAATCCCTTGCTCAGCCACTAAGCTTCCATGCCCTTGATAGCAGTACATGTAGGTGTTGCTGTGGTGGTTCATTAGAGCTGCAGTAACTTGTGTGTTCAAGAGTCATTTCTCAGCTGATCCCCTGCAATGGCACTTACTTGTACTGACTGAGAAGTGTGTGTGTTGGTGGTGAGGGGGGTGAGTGTGTGTGAGTGTGTGTGAGAGAGAGAGAGAAAGAAAGCTTATACTAAACAATGATTAAGAGGGAACTTAGAAACTTATCCCAGCCCCTTCGTCATTGCTTAAGTCTTGAGGAGTCCTTAAAATGCACCATGGGTTCAATACGTCTGAAACACATGTAAGATAAGCAAACTCTGGATCTGATCTTAAGGGTCATGGTTTAGTCCAGGAGTAACTAATTTCAAGCACTTAAGTCTGGATCCAGCCCATTATGTTTTATATTGTTCTACTTTTTAGTCCGTATATATGCACCAGTGCACTATATTAGGTAACCTGCCATAAACGAGAACTGAGAGATATTTTGTTGTTCCCTCAGAATTAATCTGAAGGATATGTTATACCCATTACATAAGAGGGGAATCTAGTGATTACCATCATTTAATTTGAGCCAACCCAACAATACGTGGGTGTAACCAAAAACTCACACTCAAAGTGTCCTTATAAAAGAAAATAGTCTTCACTGCCCGCCCTCCAACATGAAAACTGAACTGGTCTTAGATTGCCCGGCTCTGCACTAATGGGCGCAGCAAGTGGAGTTTCATGATAAAGGATTCAGGAATGGATCAGAAATGTTTTTCTTGAGATTGAGACAAATGGAGAAGGATTTAGGTGGCTTTATGACTGGCAGTGCATCAGAGTTCCAGTGATTCACTGCTTATTTAGTTCACAGCTTAATCTTCCCTTAGGCCAGATGAGATTTTGCTATTCGGCATCATACCGTGAAGCCAGAGACTCGCTCCTATTTCTAGGTCATGATTTGAAGATTGTAAAATTAGCCAAGTGTAACTTAAGTATATTTTAACAATCTGGTCCAAATGTGAAGTAAAAACATATTTAGTAACATCTGCAGAGACATATTCAGTATGTATGCCAATAAACAATTTATGATTATATATGTAAAAAAGAAACAAATATACTCTACATTTTACATGTAGAAATAATACAAAAATAAAAAGATTTACAGTATGTTGATACTGCAAGTTAATAATAATAAATGATTCTTGCCCATTGGTTTATGACATCTCTAAAACAAATATATCTATCTAATATATATCTATCATTGATCTCTCTAATATTAATCTATTTAATATCAATCTAATCTAATATTAGTATATCTAATATTAATCTATTATCAATCTATTTAATATCAATCTATCTAACTATAAGCTATCTAATATCAATTATCTATATCTAATATCAATCTATCTAATATATAACTATTGATCTATCTAATATCAATCTATCTAATATCTATCTAACTAATATATCTAATATCTATGGACTGTATTCACACTTAAGAGTAAAATTGCAAACTTACCTAAATTTACCCTCACGAAAAATCTGCAATACCGATTCAGAGAAAATAAAGAAACCGGTTAACCACTACCCCTGTGTCGGGAGTGCAAGGTAAGGATGCAAGTCTTTCCTGCGTATAATTAGGTATGTCGATACTTTATTAGCTGTGAATCGGTCGTGCGTTTATCAATCTAAAATTGCTTCTGGTTCAAAGATACGTAACTAAACGCACTGATTATATTAGAATTTGGAAAATAAAATAATTTTTTTTTCTGAGAACGTGCTGTGCTGTGCTCTTCTTAACAAAGTACAACTAGAAATAAGAATAAGCATAACATACTTTACAATACACATAAACAAAAAAAAATCAATACAGTTAAATAAAAGTAAATGTAATGGTATTTGTTCACAAAATTTTAAGTAAATAAAAATAATAAAAAAACCTTCTCTAACAAAATAATGGCACCTTTACAAGGTAAAAGCCACAAAATGTAAACTCAGCATAAGATTAAATAAACGAGCCTTTATTATTTCCATTTAAAAACAAACATCCATTGATTATAAACACATAGAAGGTGTGGCCTGACCTAAGTAGAAGAAGCATGACTTCACAGCAAACAACCCGGTTCTTCGAGTGGTCGAGGGCTACCTTAACTTTTCCCGTGTGCATGTTAGTTTACGCAAGGCGCTCCTACTTGTGGATCAGTCCGAATTCTGTTGGCACGCCCATACTGTTAAATAGTAGCCCGTGTGCTGCTCATTTACATTAAGATTCTTGCCCCTCTAGCTATGCATGCGGGACTCATTATGTGCTGATGCGTGCATCAGTCCTAAGTCTGATGTCCGTGTATGTGAATCAGTCGGCCAGGGTTTCCGTTCGTATATTTAGGTTCTGGGCATGCGCAGTTTAAATGATCGTAAATATACGCACGTAAATTATACACTTACTTAAGAGTGAATATGGTCCTATCTATCCAATATCCATCTAGCTGAGGATCTCATTGGCGGCGGAAACTTTAAATAGCTGCTCATGTGTGTTCCACACCGCCAGTGATAGCGTCTGGTTTCCAGTGTCTAGACTGCTGTTTAGATTGTGTGCCTCATGTTTGTTTGGTGTCTGTTCTCCTCAGTTATCCTTCTGTGCTTCTGCCTTCCCTCTTGGTCCTCGTGGTGTCCTGTCAGTCTGTTGTAGAGTGTGCATTGGGAGTGTTTCGCTCACCGTTCCTGTCCGAGTCTTGTTCATCAGACCCCAGCTACATTCTGTGTGTGTCACCTGCCCAAAGTGTGCGCTGTGTAATGAGTCTCATTCGTGGACTATTCGATTTGTGAATATTTCCAGATAGCGACTGTGTTCCTCTGCCCTGTCTCTACCTTTTTAGCATCCTCGGTTGGCAGAGTGTGAGAGAGAGACTGTCTGCCCTCTGGGGGTCACTACACCCCTCTCAAAATATTCCTGTTTCCCATACCTACCTGTGGTCTATGACCTTCCTGTCTGTAAGTTGTAAGTATGGGTTCCTGCTCCTTATAGTGGCTTGCCAGGTACTTCCAAGGACCTTTTGAGCTGCGACCTGCTAGGGCATGCAGCTAAGACTAACTTCACCATCAAAGGCTCTAGTGAAAACCAGGCCCCAGTTAGACACCGTGCCCTGGTGTGGAACCTGGGTACTCGTAACAACTATGTCACATACATGTACTTGTTTAATACTTAACCCAGACAGATTTCCTATCTGACTGGATTTGAGAAAGGGCATCATCCTTGTGCAGCAATGGTTGTGGACTTCTATTTCTGTGTGGTTCCTTACTTTCAGTGTTTTGTTTACATGTGGTTTTATTTAGTCTGTTTCCGGTGATAATACATTTTTACTTTCTCTCTTCTCCCGACATTGGAGAGGGCTTCAGAAAGAAAGATTCACTAGAGAATCATGTGTTTCAATTAAAGAAATCTATTAAAATGTTATAGTTTGGAGAACTTTCCATCTATCACCTTTATTCTATCCTTTGCACTATTTAAGGTCCACAGCGTCTAGTATCACAATGGTGTACTGAAAGGATGTGGAATGCTGTCATTTTAGCTGATGTGATCTCATGAATGAACCTACCAATTTCTACTTTGCATCAATGCACTGCTTGGTGGGTTCGGGTTTCACTATTATGGCAACCTATTACAGAGGAGTGAAAATGTTAAATTAACTATAAATAACTATTTTAGTTGCGTTATATTATTAAGCTATGTAATGTGTAACTTTCAAAATTTATATTAATTCCAAATAGCTCTGATTGTATGGGTAGATTGCCAGTTCTCAGCCTGTGATGTTATTGACTGTCAAATGGATGATATATAGTAACATTAGTTGAATTCAAAAACGTTCCATTAACAACAACTTTCTGTTCTGTATCCATGAACCATTTTGGTATCCAAATATACATTTCATCCTCTACTCCCAGGCATTCCTAATCCAGTTACTCAGCTGTTGAAAAACCAAAAGAAACTATAAAATTAAATGCATTAAAAAAAAAGAAAACAGTAAAAACGAAAATAACTAGAAAAATATTGGTGGACTTCAAGGAGCTGATTCAGAGAGTACATGCAAAAACAGATGGAAATATATACCACAGCAATACCCTATCATATTGCAGGGAAAAGGCAAATAATTTTTACCGCATGCAGGAAAGATACTTTGCTTTTGCGCAGGGTGAGGACTCTTCCGGGATATCCGGGAGACTCCTGAAATTCAGGCAGTTCTCCCGGTATCCCGGGAGAGCCGGCAAATCTCCCACATAAGAGGCGCCCCTCTGCCTTTCATAATAAAACTCCCTAGAGTTACTAGGGATGGGCGGGACTTGATGATGCAATTTTTGGCATCAAGCCCCGCCCACTCCCTGGAACACAATGAATTACAGTAGTGCTGGAAAGGGGACGGGGCTTAATGACGAAATTTGCATAAATTGCACCATTAAGCCCGCCCCTGTGCCTGCCACTATCTCTTATCTCCAGGATCACTTGGAGACTTTAAAAGATGGCAACCCTGCTTTTGCATTTCGCACATAGATACTAGACAGTTTTCTTTGTTAAGCTGTAATTTAGAGTTGAGCTATGAAATACCACCTCTAAATTCTAATTCTGTTTGCTCACCTTACATTTGCTTTCCAGTTCAGTATGGTTCTGTCCAGGTGTGCATTTACATCTGTTTTACTCTTGCTCTCAAACTCTGCATCAGTCCCCATGTGTGAAGACCACATCCAAGTGTGACAATTTCACTCTAAACAGTAAGGGCCTGATCCAGACCTACGCTCACGTGCGTAGCGTATTAACTGCGAGCGTACCTCCGATGCACGGCAATAGGCACTCCCCTTGCCCGTACTAAGTTTTACTTGCTAATGCTCAGCAAACCCCACCCTAACTTTCCTGAGCGTAACCGCGTGCGTCTATAAGCTCCTTGCTTAGTTACGACACATAGCACATCCATACTGTACGATTTACATACCTCAGCCCGCCCTCGGTGCATATTTACGGATTTCCTATGGCAGACACGTCCCCTCGAGAGTAAATAAGAAGCTGTTACGATCAAGGCCCATACGCTCAGATTCACAAAGCGTAAAGTATGCCCCGCGTATGCGCAGTAACTACAAATGGCCGTTTTTACGCTTAGGACCACCATAAAAACGCACACGAGCGTTGGTCTGGATCAGGCCCTACGTTTCTAAATCACAAAGGGCATTTTGCAATTTGCCAAAAAGACAGGAAAAAGCTTGCAGTATTACAGAAGGCAAAATTTGCTGATTTTTATGGGGTTCACCCAATTCTGCGGAGGCTAGCATACAGAATTTACCCCTAACTGTGAATCAGCTCCAATGTTCTCATAATTATTCTACAAACATTTGAACCCCCAGTTCACAAGAGCATGAAAACAGTAAAGCATCAATGTATGATCAATTTGCAAACACTAGTTTCACCCTCTACTCCCTTGTACCCTTTCTCATATCTTTTGGGGTCTTTCTCATATCTTTTGGGGTATGGCGATTTGCCCCCACCGATTTTGCCACCACTGTTTAGAGGGGTTTATTTTTAACAAACAAAAGATCAAGCCAGTAAGATTATTTATAATTGACTGAATTCCAATATACATCAAAAAATAAATTAAGGAGGCAGAAAAAGTATAAAACAAAATCCATTCCCAAAAATCTTTGGCTGAACAAATAATTCTTATTTTAAGAGCAGGTGACAGTTAAATATTTCCCATGGGTCGAGTAGTTAGACTCTGTACTAAGACAGTCAGATGCTGATGAAAACTGGATGTACCTCAGATCTAATGAAAATGACAACGATATATTGTATGGTGTTTTCAAGATGACAATATAACTGTTCACAAGATCAATTCTACATTTATCATCACCTAGTAAATACATAAAAACAGGGGGCCGTATGCAGACTACCGGACTTATAACATATCTACATATCTTTTTCTTACGTAGACTGAGTAAATGTGGTCTTTCAAAATGTACTACGCATGCGCAGTATGAAAAAACATACGGCCCAAGGTTAGCAATTTGGACATACAAGACCCATGCGAATGAGCATTGTATGGTATGCACTTTGTAATTAAGCCAAGTAGCTGCAGGCTCAGCCATATGGTAAAAGAAAAAATTATTATATTACACACTTATTACACAGTTCATTAGGATAGGATTTAATACCAGCGCTGCAAATATGCTACGATGTGCCCAGAACACAGATTCCACTGTCTAATGCTGAAGCTATAACAATAATGTTAGATTTAAGATGTGCACATGGGTAGAGGTATTATTTTATCATTTTTGGGCTGCACAAACACTTTAGATTCTGTTTTGTCCACTCTGTTTTTGCACAAATATCAATCATAAATAGCATCTGCTCCAATGAAAGTACCAATAATGAACTATGTGTCGCTGGATATTCCTGTGTTGAACAATAGGCTTTTATTTTCATATTTACCAACTGCGGAGCGTGTGTTCCCTTGTTCTGTACAGTGGGTGTGAATCTCAGTCTGACTGCCCTTATTATACATTAAGGGGCAAAGTTCTAAAGGCACTAACTTTATCATGTGTCTTATCTACCATTATCCCTAAACAGATATTTTCAGCATACGCTGCAGATTTTCTAGTTTGTAGAAATGGAACATGTACGGTAAGACACAGATAAATTAGTATTTGTGACAGCAATAGCACAGCATCATAGAACCCAGAAGCAAAGCTTTACTATACTTATTTCTGCAGGGCTGTCATGATTCGTGGACTGAATTTGGAGGGGGGTATGAGAAAATGGACAGCATTGTGCCAAAATAAGGTCCTTTGTTTGTGGACGGAACTGGGCGGAGTTTGATTAGAACTGGGGCGGGGCTTAACTTGTCCTGCTTCCTAATGTTGGGAGCTATGCTTTAGTAGTAGTCCATGATATACAACATCATATTATATTGAGCTGCAGACAGTTATAGCTCTGTGTGTCATACCGGGCACCGGGCGCTTATTAAACATGGCAGATATGACGCCTTAAGGAATATCAGGGGACATTTTTCATCAATATGATACTTTTCTCAAGTTTGTGTGCTTAGTGAAGAATTGATTATTAAAATCAATATAGCAGGTCATATAT
>WWET01001817.1:186716-217178 GCA_011038615.1 Limnodynastes dumerilii | reverse complement strand
CCCTTCACCCTCTTTTTCTCTCTACGGTCTATCTCTCTCCTTATTCATCTGCTCCTACACACTTACCCAGCATCTTTATTTTCCTCACATATTGTTTTGATATTTTTGTATTGTATTAAAATTTTGCTTTATACATGTATTATATTCCTTCATATTTTTACCCACTGTTAATTATTGTATTGTATATGTAACTATTGTCTTTGCTATTGCCTCTGTGTGCCGCTGCGAATACTGTGTGGCGCCTTATAAATAAACGATAATAATAATAATAATAATATGTGTCCAACCTCCATTTCCACCCCTTATATGTGTTACACCTCTATTTCTTCCCCTTATATGTGTCTAGCCTCCATTTCTGCCCCTTATATGTGTCCTGCCTCCAGTTCTGCTGCCAATATGTGTCTAGCCTCCATTTCTTTATACCCAGTACAATTTATGTTAATAATGCCGGCCTCATTTGTTATCTGATGAAGTCATTGTCTATGTGAGCCGCGCTCCATAGGACCGTGGCCTTAGGGGAAGAAAGGCTTAAAGGGGCACACCCCCTTAAGGTACCTTGATGGCCCTGGTACAGTGTGTTTCCAATATAGATCCTAAGGTTGGAAGGGGGCAGCATATAAATTCTATAGTAAGGGTGTTCTAAGCACCTTATGCCCTACTCAGACATCCAGGCTGTCAACATTTTGATTGTGGATGGTGCTGGAAATCTTAACGTAGGTAAGTCCATGTACGTGGAAGGGGAGTGGCTTCTACATCTATGTGGAATCAGTGGGAATCTGGCATCAGATCGTCAGTAAGGATCCAGTCTCCTCTTATTATGTATCAATTAAGAGTAAATCTCCATGTGCTTCAGTGAGAAAACATGATCTGACCCCTGGCTGTGGTAAGTCCGTATGTGAGAATACGAGTAGTTATAAAGTGAACAATCAGTGCTTGGGGATCTGATCCAGGCCTGGATCCAGTCAATAACCTTTAAAATCCATCAGTTGAAATCACTTCTTTGCTACCCCAATGAACAAAATATAACACCAGCAATGTGCAAGAGAAAGACAGAAACACGTCACGATTGTGCTTTAACTGGAAGTACAAGAAAGATATGTAAGACACTACAGAGTAACCGAATATAAATTATAATGTATAGTGCACGCTCATCAAAATGAGCCAATAGAACACAACAAAGGTGGATATCAGAACCAGGCTGCAGAGTAGAATCCCCACATCCCATGTGCAAAGACCACAGGCTACAATACAATACAATAACAAGCAGCAGCAGCAAGTTAAACAACATAATAATAATAATAATAATAATCATCATCATCATAATAAAAAAAAAGAAAGATTTGCCTGTTTGATGAGCCTGGTAATCCCAGATGAGAGGTCATATGATGGAGATTTTTTTGCCATTGAGTAAACCCAGTGTCTGTCTCCAACATCGATACTCTAATAGCAAATCTACTTATAGGTGCTCATTACAGGGTGAAAATCTAAAAAAAAACCACCCTTGAGACCATGACAAAGCCACAATTTGTACCTTCAATTTAAGACACAATATCCAGCCTGTACTTTATAACAGCTCTGACCTACCCAAGTCCTGCTAAACCCCAATCACATAACTTTGTGGAGGATCTGTGTGTTCATGTAAACATGACTCTCAAGGTGATCTTCTAAGGGTTATCTAGAAATATAAGTGTATCCAAACCATAAATCAATTGTTTGCACATGTAAGCTGGGCTTTTGGGATGAATGAAAGAATGTTAGTGTCACTGGTCTGCTAAAAACATGCTGCACATGAGCCTGAGACAGACGAAACCTCAACTCCCTTTTGTTTTTACTACAATACACTGTATGATCTATATTTAGACCTTGCGTGTATATATTATATATATATATATTTTGTGATGATTTTGAGGTACATTTTCTACGTTCAGCCCCCATGGGTGTGGTTTGCTGTAGCAAAGACCTGAATTTCAACGTAACGGCAATAAAATGGCAACCGCAGTAATTTTTCGCCAGTTTTCAGACTGCATCATTCCCGCAACTGCTGTGCATTCCATTATTGCAATGGCAGCCTAACCCTAACCCATAACCCTAACTGGCAGCTTAACCCTAACCCCTACTAAGTTAGGGGAGAGTAACATTCGGCATTTGAAAAAAGATGGTGTAACCAAATTGGATCATTTTAACTGGAAGAAACAAAAGATGTGGCTTCAATGGGTGTCAGTTATAATAAATATCAGAAAAATCTCTAGGCTGTCTTAGAATTCATTAGTGATTTTTTTTCCCCAAATACAGTAAATGTATTATGTCAAAGAGCTACTATCAAATATATCATCTATTGATTATTATATGACAGCACGCTATATTCCAGCGATTTATATAATGCAGAGAGCAGGTACACAGCTAGTGAGCAGTGGGTCCCATAGCAGTTTCATGAGGATGGAGCGGGGATGCAGTGCTGCCCTTGTGTTCCCTCTGCTTTGCTCTATTAAGAAAGAAAACAGCATCTGAAGCACAAAGGCAGTAACGGCAGAATATGCCCTGATGTGGCCACCAGTCTGTTTCCAGAGAAGAGAGGATGGGTGGTGGCCAATAGGACTGCTTAGAAAGATGGTATTGCAAAATAGGAACAGCCATAAGTTCCTTTTTGGCTGTCCCTATTTCAAATACCCATCTAATTTGGAATTGTTTGTTTAGAATGAGAGTGAATATGTCTATTGCATACTCATACCCATTCATTTTCAACAAAAAATGTGAAAACGCCGCCGGGCCTGCCAGGTTAGTGTTAGGGTCAGGCTGTAGGGAAGGGAGGGTTGGGATTAGGGCCATGGAAAGGGGGAAGGGTAGGATCAGGCTGCTGTCAATGGAGGGTTAGGGGCAGGCTGCCGGGAAGGAGGGGGTTAGGGGCAGGTATCGGGGAATGGAGAGTTAGGGTCAGGCTGTGGAGAAGGGAAGGTTAAGGTTAGGGTAATAGCAGGGGAGAGTATGGGTTAGAATTAGGGGAAGAGTTGGTGTTAATTTTGCCACTTACCTTTTGGAGCACCAAGTTCAGTGCTCCGGGGATCGATTGCTATGCCTCGTTAAGGCATAAGCAATGGATATCCCAGCCAGTTCCGAATTGGCTGGGTGAAAACGGCCCTATAGAAATAGGGCTGTTCTAACCGGGGACCCACATCCCCAATAGGATGTGTGCATCCTACTGGCCACCACCCAATAAAGAGAACATCCTAGACTACGGTCCTGATTTTCACCTTCTTCCTCCCAATCTGCTGAGGTTGATGGAAAGAGACAAAAATAAAAAATAAATCTTGAATAAAACGTGGGGCAGATACCGCAAAAGGACTAAATTAACTGTAAGATCTATGGCATGTCTACCCCTGGCAGATGTCCAATGTTCCATCTGCGTAAAATTAAAATTTAGCTGTAGCTTGAAGCTGAGACTTCTTAGGTGTGTATTTTTCCATAGTTAGGGACTGCGCATGTGTGGTCACGCTGACTACGCAATCTACGTAGCCTTTAAAGACCGCACATAGTTCTTTCACTAAGCGGAGGCGTGCCGGAACAGCCTCCATAGGAAGATAGGTGAAGTGGGAGGTGGGAGGGGAAAGGCATGTAGATTATGCAGGGAGGGAGGGCTGGATAATGACCGTGAGTATTTTTCCTACTGAAGAGAGAAAATATGCTCAAGAACGTAAGGTTGCCTATGGCACTCATAACTGCCATTAGGCACCCAAAGACAGGACTAAGATTCATAACATAAGTGTGAATCTAGTCCTTGGTGCTCCTCATGTTGAAAATGGAGCTTTCTTCTTGCTTTATATCCAAGCTATAATAACATTTTTCTGCTTTTGATTCCTGTCTGTACTAAAACAGCCGCTATAAAGCTGTCAGCTGTATTGCTGACGAAACAGCAATTGCTGAACTGGTAACTATATCCTGGATCCCACGTGCCACCAGACAGTGGTCCGGGTACCACCAAATGGTACCGGTGGTTGATAATATCTGCTATAGAGCAAACTTCTTTTTCATTGTGAGATAAAAGAATTAAAAGCATTATATTAACAAAATGAGGTCAACTGCAAAAAACAAAACAATCACTGAAAGGTTTTTTGTTTTTTTTTTTACTACCAAAGGTGTTAAAGACTGGTCATTAATGGTACCTGACAATCAAAGGCTTCCAGACAGCCTGTTCTTATAAACACTACCAGAGTAGGTTAATACATGGACGGCTGGAGACAAAGAATTAAATCTATAGCCGTGATATAAATGAGCCGTGTGGTTTACATATGCATATATTGCGTAATAATAACATTCTCTCGGTCGTTGTGCAATCACACAATGCAAAGTTTCTCCTACCCTCTGGTAGGCACAACTCCCCTGGTAGACAAAACTTCTTCTGAAAGCTGTCAACAAACCTACACTTCTTACAATCACAAATTCATTTTATTGAGATGAGACTCATTTGAGGATTTGCAGTTGTTTGTTGCAAGCAGTCATTTTAAATGTGGTGTGACCAGTTCTGAAAACAAGGGGAGAACTTTGCTTGTGTTTGTGTACTTTGATTGGTGGGCGAACAAGTGGGCTGGTTAGCGCTATTCACTAAATAAAAAGAGGTTGCAACACTTCATAATGGCACTTGAAGAAATGTCTTTGATCATTGTTTCAACAAAATGGATCCCATCTCAGGTACAGTAATAATCAAGGTTACCCTTTAAACAACAATTAAACGCTACCTGCCTCGGTTTTAATATTTTAGTCAAAACAGCACAGCAATTCCATCTCTAAAGGCCCTCTAGTTCACATTGGTCTGAATAAAGTAATTAAACAAATCATTCCATTAATTCCTGCAATAACATTGTTGTAACTTGTGAACAATCCCAGTAATAAAATGTCTAATGGAGTGGATCTTGTAACTGGAACTTTTCCCAGTGATGTCATTACAGAAATCGTTATATTGAGGCTTTCAATGACTTCACTGGGGCTATGCAATTCCTTGTGGAAAGGGCTGTGTGAGCTCAGGGAGCCTTGAACAAGTGTTTTTATTTATAACAATAGTAACTATATGTTTTCATTTGCTTTACCCATAAATCAGTCTTTCAAAAAGCGTAAGGTCTTAATTTTACATCTGTAAAATAGAGTTTTTAGTTTTAATCTAAAAGGATGATGGTTGCAAGGGAGAAGCTTAGCCTTTTCTCATCTTTTACCAAAATATGACCACATGTCTGCATGTCACATTTCACATGACATCAACATCTCCATCTTTGAATGGCTATTTACTATAATGTTCCTGAAAGGCAGAGTATAAAGGAGAGTTAACAACCCAGAGAGCCCCCTAGTGGGGAGTACTGTTTCTTGAAGAGCGCTAGACAATCCCAGAACACTAAAATTCTGTACTAATATATCATATAAAATACATAAGCAAAAGACATGTATCAGTGGTGGAACAAACGAGTGGTGGGCCAAGTGCAAAAATATGTCCCCCCAATGCGAGTGAAGTTGACTTTGATTAGCTTTATGGATTATGGCCTGGTGTGTACAGCGGCAAGCAGCAATGTGAGTCTCTCTTTCCCCTTCAGTAACTACAGACCTGTTCTTGAAAGCCTCAAGGAAGGGGACAGGTGGCAAATAGCTGCCTTTTGAAAGAGCTTTTAAAAGATCAAGGTTGGTGAAGAGTCTGATCAGGTACAATACTAATAATGCATTCCATAAGTGGAGCATAGTACTGAAGGAATATTGATGAGTAAGATTAGAATCTGATAACCAGATAGAGGAGAGGCATAAGTCTCAGGATGATTGCATGGGCTGCGATCCAGTCTATCTTGTGTCAAGGTAAGAGATGTATGAAGAGAAACAGTTGGTTATTGCTTTGAATAAGACAAACTTTAATTTAATCCTGGGAGGAATAAGGTTCCAGTACAGGCATTTACAGAGTGGATATGGAGGAGTAAAGGAGGAAGAACCAGTAGTGTTTACTATGTACAATTCAGTGATGGAGAAAGTACAAGAAACCAAATGGATGGAGGGAATTTAGGTTTTGAATTAAGGATGACACAAAGACAATAATTTAGCAAAATAGTGGAAATGAAGATATTTTCAACAGTTAAACACACTGGGGTAACACTAGAATGGTGAGCCATACTAGACATACTTGCTTGTACGGTAGTGTAGCTATTACTATGCCTTAAAAGGGTACATAAAAAAAAAAACCTTTGTGGTAAGTAAAATTTGGAAAGATGTACAACAACAAAAATAAAACCAAATTATAATTTGTGGATTTTTTGGGATGAATAAAATTATAATTAAAAAAATAATGCACAGTAAAGACATGACTAAAAAGATTTCATTTCTTCTTCTTAGTATTAATAATAATAACAATAACAATTATATTAATAATAATAATAATAATAATGCATTTTTATATGGAAATATTTTATAACATATTATATTTATTATTAAAATGTTACGTTATATGTCAATTCACTAAATGGTTTGTGGTAATACCTGAACTCTATTCCACTAATAACACCTATCAACAACATTAGACATAGCCTTCTGTCTGTAATTGGTCCCACATAGTGGCTACAGATGGTAGCACAGGTGACAGGTTGCACACTGTTCTTCAACCTGCCATCAACACTTCAAGAGTACCGGATTTACTCTACAAGAGAGGAGGATAAGGGGAAAAAAATGCTGCTGTTGAAAGGTGAGGTTCACTCTGACTGTTGTTCTATCGGAGACTAGATTCTAAGACCATCTCATGCTAGCAAATACTTTGACAGAAGTAAAGATAGATTTAAAATATGTCCTGGTTACAGCCGACACTGAGAGTTGCTACTATAAATAAACAAATCATAGGAAATGTGAGGTTAAGTATTTGTGACTCAACACTGTCTGGTTAGTATGATAAACTTTGACTTTATTTCCTATATTTCTTAAATAAAGAAACTACGTTCTAGAGCAATGTACCAGTGCGACAGCATAAACAAACAATAACTGGGAACAAAAAATCTCAAGTTGAATCCAGGCAGCCAAGCACATAACTTCTACAGAGAAGAAATGCCTTGTAATAGTGTATGAATTAGTAGTAATTGGAGAGAAGGTCGGTTTACAGAGATCCAGTTTAAAGTTTTTTTGTAGGTCATTTGTTTTTATGTGAAAGCTGATAGCAGTGGTCATTTACTCGGGATTATGGCCAAGGATCGAACAGTGAATCTTCAAATAAAAATTTGAGTTGAAGCCTGGAAATACCCTTCAATTCATACAAACAACCAGCTCTGCTCTCAAGAGAGAGATTAAAGAATTTGCTCTAAACGTGGTTCTTCAAATGGGTCAATGTACAGGTGGACTCTGCTTGACATATCCACTGCGTCCTCCCTTGATACTGGGCACATGTCTTTTAAGGGTGGTAATTCCTCATATACTACCATATATAAATTCTTTTAGCACTTTAGATAGATGTTGCTCAAACACAGTAGGAAGTTGAACATTGACGGAACATTACACAGAAAGACTTATTTAGGGCCTGATCCAGACCTACGCTCATGTGCGTATTTACGGCGTTCGTAAGCGTAACATCGGCAGTAAATACGATAGCCGTATTCACGCTGCAGTTACGGAATGTAGGCGGGGTAAGCATTTAAATCGTACAGTATGGGCGTGCTTAGCCTGTTCCGAACATCGCGTAAGTACGACCAGACGTACTTACGATAGGAAAAGTTTAGGTAGGGTTCTGTGAGCGTAAGGCATGGATTTTACGATCGTCCAAGGGGAGTGTCAGTGGAAGTGCATTGTATTTACGCTCAGCCTAAATGCGAATGGGGCTAGTGCATGGATTTGGATCAGGCCCTTAGTGGTTACATAAGGTCAGTATATACAGCTTATTCATCAGTCAGAATTGTAAGGCAGTCAATCAATCAAGCAATAATGCTTGGGGTCTACAGACACATCAAACTGGTGTTGTGGTGATACAATACATGGTGTAGTAGTTGTTGACTTTGAGCTACTGTTCTTTGTAAATGTAATGCGTTGCTCTCCTTAGGAACAAATAATTCTGTCATCTCATTGAAATAAATCTAAAATATTATGTAAAAATATATGATGATATAAAAAATGGTGTGTCTGTTCCTTTCTCCATTCCTTCCTTCATGTCGTTTGGATACAAATATATGTCTATATACACAAAGTTGCTTACCAGTTTTACATTTTGGGTGGTATAACACTACAAAGGATAGATGGAACTCTGTGTCATCTATATAATATTACAGAACTGAACTGAAGCAAATAACGAACTTGGATGAAGTGTATCCAGTGTAATCCATCAGGAGCTTAAAGCAATATTTTTTTTGTGTAGGGCAACTTAGTCCAGAAGTCCAGCTAGGTAAATGCCTGGAGTAGGACTATTGATAAGGGCACTACAGTGAGGTCTAAAAGGAGCATACAAAGAACTGTACTACTTTATACAAAAAGGACTGTCCCTGTGTCTTGTCTTTTGCAAAACTGGGACAGTTCATCCTAGGGTACTCTATCTAAATGAAACGATAAAAAAATTGTTGTGATTACAAACTGCGACCGAGAATAGTTAATTTACAATACAGAAGTGATTTCGACATAAACAATACATAAAACAATCTGTATATGATGAACAAATCAGCATGATAAATTATCAGCAATTTCTTCATCACAAAAAGCACAGCAGTGAACCATAAACCAGGTGTTTTGTACCATAACTGCACATTTCACAACTTTGTCTTTTAGATTTTGCATGGAAAATTTACGTTTTACATGTTTCTCCAGGTGCTAAATAAACACTATATGCATCAGACCAGAGGAACAGAACATAAAATGGATGAATTGTTATGATTCATCAGATCATCAGAGTACACCAAAACAATGAGAGATGAAAACATACAAGCACTCAAAAAGATGATAATCTAATTCAGACATTGCTCACTTTTAAAAGGTAACACCTTACAGGGATGTCTGTACACAGAAACGTTTGTGTCTGATTGATAGTGTACATGATTAAAATGTAGACCATGCATCTAGTTTACACTTAAACTGTAATATCTTTAGATATCTTTTATCTTATTAGCTAAGTTGAAGTATGGGATAGACATGTTGGCCAAATTCAAGCACAGCGTGTTTGGGTCATCTATATACCCTTCCTCCACCTAAGCTTACCTGCCCTCCCCATCTTCATCACTGTGTCTCCTGTTTGTTCACCCTCTCTCACTTAGCATGTTTGCTCTTATAAGAAGGGCCCTCGTCCCTTCTGTCATCTTCCATCTACCCTGTTCTCATCACTTCCCACCTATTTATCTCTACTGTCTATCTCTCTCCTTACTCATCTGCTCCTGCACACATATCCAGCATCTTTATTTTCCTTACATATTGTTTCGCTATTTCTGTACTGTATTTTATTTTTTGCTTTGCACATGTATTGTATTCCTTATTCATGTTTTTATACCCTCTGTTAATTATTGTATTGTATATGTAACTATTAAATTTGCCTCTGTACACCGCTGCGGATCCCGTGTGGCGCCTTATAAATAAACGTTAATGATAATAATAATATATATCTATAGCAAGTTTTGTGAAGTGCCCAGTGATGACCCTTTGCCCTGCCAATCCATAATGCTCAGGTGCAGTAGAAGCCTCCACATGATTTTTAAGTGTGGGATGAGGGGGTTTCAACCTAACTCCTGTCAGTGGAGAAGGTCTGTGGATGGACACAACCCCTAAACTGACCCCTCACACCCTTTACCCTCAGTACTTTCGTCACTGTTACTTAGCAGTTGTCTCATTTGGTGACTCAAAATATCTACTGCAAATATTCTTTAGAATTCATAGACCATCTTGATAAAACAGAAAATGTGTGAATATAATAAAACTTAGCCTAGGATGTCAAGAGTCCTAACACTGACCCTGAAAATAATTGCACAAATGTCTGCCATAAAAAGCTATCATCTAGAGTTATTTTACAAAATGATATTATATTTTATCATGGCTGACAAGGTCTTGTTTTCTATTATTAACATATTTTAGTACAACTATGAAATGTACAGCACAAAGAATACAAATGACTCCTTTATATGCAGTGCCTCGGGATATCATGTAATGGTCACTGAGTTAATATATACACATTTATAAGCTGATATACAGTATCCACGCTCACATTAATTTTCTATATTTATTAAGACCAGCTTGTATGGTTTTTTTCTTAGCATTACTGACTACTCTTTACCAATTAAACATTGTCAGTCTCGGCTGTAACTGAATCTCGGCTGAAATTCACGGGCGAGATGTAATCTGGACAGGCCATTTGGAATCATTTTTAAAATATGTAAATGCGAACATTCTTCTGCACGAATGAATCAGTACGATAAAAATGTCTAGAATGGCAGGATAATCCATTCATATGAGGGCCTGTCAGGAGGGCCTACACTTACACTGTAAAACTAAACCTGCCTCACAATGTTTTCTGAGACTCGAAGACTGGCTCATTCAGGCTTGTTAATTCTCTCAGATTTCCCCAAGAATTAACTAAAACAAACTACGGTATGTACAAATGTCTCAAAATATAATATCTTCATTCTAATGGTCTGCACGTTATAAAGGAAAGGCCACTGGATCTTAAAGAATAATATAATCTAAAATGCATGTTAAAGTATATAAATGGCAAAAAAAAAAAAGACTACAGTACTGGTAACAGAAATGGTTAATAAAGAGGTAATGTGCATTTTTTGGTTTGGGTTATTTTTGATACTCACCAAATGTGGACCCCCCTATTTTATACGCCTTAAAGTTCATCTAAACATGCTACGCAGTAATGTCCTCTTATCACATGGTTATGCCACATAGTAATGTCCCCAGGTCACATGATTATACCACACAGCCTTCAGGTCATATTTATGTCACAAGCAGTAAAAAAAAACGAGTGAACATGATTATTCTATACCCTCCGAATGTCCTCAGTGTCTTGGGCCTGTGTCAAGTGTAAAAATGGCAAGTCGACTTCTTGCCCTCCAACCCCAACACCTCTGTTAATGTCATTAGAGTTATAGTCATTTTATCTCTTAACTAAAGCAGTTACCATTACATTGATAAATTCTCCCTGTACTATATAGACACAGGGAGTGCACCAAAACTGACCCTTTTTAACTCTCCTATTTTTTTTTATGTTTGTCCGAAGGTTAAGATCTCTATTAAATAAAAGTAGCCTCACCAGTCAAATTGGAAGTGTGTAGTGTTCCCATACTTGCATTTTAGGTAAGAGAAAACAGCTCTTTTTAACATATATCCACTGCCAAATCACAGCATTATATATGGGTGTAAGGTGGGTGAGTGCCAATTTCCTCTTCTGCCCAGGGCAACAAAAGAGTTGTGCATTGTCTATGGGTAGTCCAGTGGTGGATCTACTATGAAACAGATGAAGCTTAAGCTTCAGGCCCCCGACTCCCAAAGAGGCCCCGAATCAACATTTTTAACAATCATTTTTCAAGAAAATCAGTGGCATTTTTTAAGTGTGTGTTATTAAGATAAGGTTATGTTAGTGATAGATCATATGCCAATGGGTTGAAGTAACCCATTGAACCCAACCCCCTGATCAGGGCTGGCCCGCAGACACTATCTACAGCTCCGACCAGTGAATGGCTCTTATTATTTGGTTGGGTGCCAAACAGAGAGCTGCTGTCAGTGTCAGTGTGTGCATTGATGCATTGATGAAGATAACAGCGGTCACCTAGAAAGCTGGTGGGAAGGGACTCCCTGTGTGGCCCCAGCAACCCGTTCTCCACCATTTGGGCTTTTAACCATTGTTGGATATTGCCCTATTGTTGTTGGTTGCTCTTCCCAATGGAACTTAAAGTTCAGTAAATACCCAGAGTTAAAGGACACAACACGAGACAATTCTTTATCAACTATAGCATTTAATAAAGAAATAAGCAAAATACATGTATGATACTTAGCAACAGCTGATAGCTATTGCTTGATCATGATCAACAGGTTTCCAGGAGCCCCTATCTTGACTGTTGTTGAGCTGGAAAAGGTCAGCGGGCACTCAGTGAAGTCAGTACCATACAAAGCTGGGGAGCTGACTTTGGCTAAGACCTATATACCCCAACAGCAGCAGAGCCGGGACTCCCTACCTTAATAGGTTATAATCATGTTTTAAACAAGTTAACTGGTACTACTTATCTCACTAATTTCTGCATTCCACATATGCACAGTATGAGCCTGCATTGTATAATTTTACTATTCCCTCTGTTCGTACCAAGCATGTTCTTGGCCTTGAATGTCTGGTTTTACACAGTATTAATAACACGTTCGCATAAAAGCACATTAAAATATGGCGACCCGCAGCCATCTTAGACTGTCTGGTCTCAGTTGCGAAGGGACTCCCATAACAGTTCAAGCTTCAGGGTCCCAAAAATGTATGTCCAACACTGGGGCAGGGAGTAGGAATTTGGGTGTAATGTAGCTGTTCTGGAGTTGCAATAAATAAATATCAGTCTTGCTGAAGCATTCAGGGCTGATAGATGTTGTGATTGTCAGAGGGGAGGAGATTGTAGTAGTCTTCTAGAACAGCAGTCCTTAACTTTTTTTGTGGTGTGCACCAGTTATCCACTATGGAATCAAAGCAAGTACCACTGACCAATCCCATTCTATCTTCATTACCCAAGTACCACTGACCAACCCCATTCTATCTTCATTACCCAAGTACCACTGACCAACCCCATTCTATCTTCATTACCCTCTCCTTAATTCTCCTCCTGCTATTATAACATCAACTTTTAGTCCTTTTATATATTTTCCAGACCCATGTACTCTCCCTCTTGTAGATTTACATGTGACTTTATCAACCAGATACATACCTGGGGGTAGATCCTGAACAACGTTTGCTTTACGTTTGTTCGCGTAGCGAATTTTCGCGTACGTAAATTCGCACCGCTACCCTTAACACACCCCCTGCACGGACGTATTTTGTGAAAATACGCTACCCAAACCCTACCTTAACTTTTCCAGACGTAACACAATACGTCCGCTAACGGGCGTACAGACTACGCGAACGTACGCAGCTTAGCACGCCCATACTGTACACTTTAAATATCCCAGACACGCTTTAAATCACATTTCCAAGATAGAGGTTGCTCAAATCAATCTATAATTATACAGCAGGTGCACAAAGCAAGGGCAGTTTGCACAAAAACAAAACAAGGCCTGGCACTCTAGCCATTACCCAGCAAATAACCATAATCTTCTATCTTTAAAATAAAAGTCAGAGAATTAGTTACAAATATCTGCAGATACATGATAAGCCACCAGCCACTTACAAGGCTTCTCTGTTAGGTGGTCCTAACTGTGGGTCACACATCAAATATTTTTCTAAATTGAGAGCTCAACTCTGATGGAGGTCCCCAAATCTCCAAACCAGCCACGCTGAGACAGCACCCCCTCTCAGCTACAATCCCAGACACGCTTTAAAACACACTTCCAAAATAGAGATTGCTCAGATCAATCTATAAGGTAATTTCCCACAAATATTATAGAAACTGTATAATGGTTGAGTAAATTCAGGGCACTATTTGGGGACTAAAGCTTACCACACACTAGAGTGATTATCGCTCCCAGCATGTGGCTGCCGATAAATGGGACAATTTTTCAATTTTTCACCATACACACAGCAGAGGCTGGAGGCGATAATCTCTGCTGGAGAACCTGCAGCTAGCCTATTGGCTGGCTGCAGTCTCTCTCTCTGATTGGCTGGAGACCCATGCAGCCAGCTTATTGGTTGGCTGCAAAAGAAAAAAATTATCCATGGGAAAATACTCACACTGACAGGCTGCTGCTCTGTGTCCTCTCTCCCTGTGTCTAGGTATACAGCGCTGTATTCTCAGACAGAGGGAGAGAGGACACAGCGCAGCATCCTGTCAATGTGTGGGGTTCTGCAGGTCACTGCCCTCTCTCTCTCTGTTAAACGTCTGTCCAGTAGGAATTTTACACAGAAGGAGAGAGGGCAGAGCGCTGCAGAACACTTGGTACCTCCAAAAATCGCAGTTAGGGTCTGATTATCAATCAGGAATTCTGATCAATGAGATAATCGGACCCGAGTGTTTTTGGAGCGTTTTATCGCCATTTAAAAAAAAAAAAAATCTTTCCCATACACTAGAGTGATATTTGGCCCAATCCATGATAATTGCTTGTTTGAGCCGATAATTGCTCTAGTGTATGGCCAGCTTAGGTCTAACTATGTGACTGTAACAAAACAACAAAGGACAGAATAGCGATTAAACTGCATTTAATTCCTACTACATGGGTGGACAAAGTAATGGAGCAATGAGGTTATTCCTATGTAAAGTGCTCATGGTGTAAGTGTGAAAATTGGCCTGGATAAGAGGGCTGACACACAAAATTCTTTATCCTTTGTTCAAGAAATGCATTTATTTTACATTTGTATAATTACTATAGAACCTATCCTTACTGCTGGTGGCTGCAGCACATTTTTTTTTAAATAACACTTTAGATTTACATTAAACTATGTTTTATACTGCAAGAAGAGCTGCACTAGCACCAATGCACTTGAGTGACTGCGAGTTGTAAAAAAAGCCAGTTCAATCAAACAGACAAAAGTAATTGCGACACAGGTGAGTATTTAAGCTTTGCAGACTTGACAGTATAAGGAAGCAATGTTCTTGCTATGTGTTGCTTGTATTATTGTTGTTACATGTGAATTATGGTTTAAAAATTATTTTTGGAGGATGTATTGAATGCATGTGTTATTAAAGTAGCAATCATTTAATAATTGAATTAAAATAGCAATAAGTTTACATACATGCTATAACAAAATCCTGTTACACATTTTTGTATTGTGCAGATATCCATAGGTTCATATTTGGAACCCACTCACATGGAAAGACTTCCAATAGCCAGGACCTAGTTGAAGTTTTATGACTGAAACACATGGAAATTTGTGTATCAGAAGTCTGGATTGCTATGCATTAATACACCTACACCATAGTGGCCAACTTTTGCAAAGATTATGATCTCCCTGATATGAACTTTCAAGGCGCTGCACCAGAGGGGTATGTCCTGTATCAGCAAGAGGTGTGTCCTGCAAATAGCCCCACCTATGGGTGCCAGGAAAACAACATCTCCAGAACTTATTGTTAAAATATTATATTTCTGTCACTGTTATGAATAGGAGATTCACTGGCGTCTTCATCTTTATAGAAAAGATAAAAGAAGATGACACTGCAGCTGATTAACAAGAGACCAAAGTGTATTTTTAATTTCTGTCTCCATTATTGAAGTCCTGTTGTCTTACATAACTGCTATTCTTTGATTACATCTTGAAAATGGCCATCTCCATAGGAATGTAAGGAAACAGGACACAATTTCTAAATACTGTCATCATACCCCAATGACTTCTGGAACTAAATCAGCATCAGAGAAATGGCTAAATACTTCAGGGATTCAAGGAGATTGCCCAGAGGGTCTACCTGATGTTCAGGGAAGTTGGTAACTATGACCTAGGACTGTACACTGACTAAGGGAGAGCATACACAGGGGCTTATCTACCCACAGGCAGGATGGCACTCAACAGGGTACCACAAAAGTGGTTGATTGCAGGGGAGACATATTTCATCTGTTGCAAACACTATTAGAGTTGAGAAGTGATGTTTCCTATCCCAGGTCTAAATAACAGTGTGATAGTAAAGCTGGTCAGTATCTGTGTGCAGTAAGCGATTCAAAGATATATCCCTGCATGCAAAGAATACAATTACCTTGACTCCCCCTGCAATCAACATGGTTTTGCCCAGGAGTAATTAAGTTCAAGCACTTAATTCAGTCTGGATCCAGCCCTTTGCTTCTTTGTCCTTGTTGTGGCAGAGAAGGGGAGTTTTGTTTATTCACCTGTTCATTGCTATGTGAAACAACAATGAATGGGTGCTCTACACACTTGGCAGTAGTGCACAAAGCCATTGGAAACAGAGGGGTGGAGCCTAAGGGCTGTGGCCATACACTCTTCACTGATGTGTCCACACCCCTTTTTGCCACAGACACGCCTCCCATCTCCACTTCCTTACCTTCAATATCGGTCTCCCCATAGTTATCCCTCCTGACACAAGGGAAAGTATATAATCTGCTGTTCGACTTTAAAATGAATTTTACATTTGTTCCATCAAGGCTAGCAGTATGAATTTTAAGGCAGCAAAAACAGTTAGCACACGCAGGTCATATTTCATCCAGTATGCGACATGTCACAGCATTTTACATGCATTATTCACAATGGCTAATCATGTCCTTAAACAATAAACAGCCAGTCAGGGTAAATAATCTGATGTATCCACCATTTTAAATGGTTACAGCTGTTCCAAGAACATGTACTTAAAATGCTAATTGCAAATGTCATTTTAATGTACAAAGGAAAATGTTTCTTGATGGGAAAGTGAAAAAAAAAAAGTTTTACATTATTGTACTAGTAAAACAATTGAGTTTTGACCTTCACTGTAAAGTTTTTGGGCTTTTTATTTTTTTTTAACATTTTAATCATGAAGTAGCAAGAGGTCTGTCACAGTTGCAAGTATATGGATAGGAGGAATGCGTGACTTCAGATAAGAAAGATTTCTTTTTTTTTTAAACCAATAGTTCTAGAAGCCGGGTATGGACTTCAGCCAAGAATTTGGATTTTGATCTCCAGTGAAATTATTCAACAAACGGTATTCATACTTTGATGTAAAGTGTATACCACCCTAATTAAAACAGCAGAAAGAAAGAGCTAATGTGCAAATTCTTATACTTCAATCAGATTTTCCTTCATGACTTGACTTACTTATTTAAAAAAAAAAATGCTACAGAAAAAAAAAATCATAAACATATCCAGTACAACTCATAACTTCTCTTGTAGCATGTACAATAGCACAATAGTGTTTATGTAGATGGCGAAAGCTTGGAAAGTTTTGCTAGTTTTCTTCACAGTTAAGTAATATTAAATAAAAGTATAAATATAACGGGACTCATCCAGAGTCGGTAGTAATTGCACTAAAAGGAGCAAATCAGCACCTGGATATACCATGCAAATGATGAGATTTCTGTTTTGAAAATACAGGTTAATTTTGCTCATTGCAAACACTGAATAGCTTTATTTTACTCTAATTCAGAGTAGAGATAAAAAAAAAACCATATAAAACATCCCCTTTCAACTCATTGGGCCGTATTCAGAGATGCATTTTTTCCAAAGTACGTAATTATACGCACGCACATAGCAAGCCAACACCCACGACACTCCCCTCTCACTGCCGTGCAATCATAGACATACGCCTCCATAGACCACCTCTAACTGATGTGCGTATATGTACGTGCGATTCTATGTAAACGCGCCCTAAATGCCTCCCCCCACCCTCTTTCACGTAACTTTTCAAATACGTATTTCAACCCCGCCCCTCCGTACGTATGTCCCCAAGTGCGATCCGCATGTCCGCGCCTAAAGAACTTATGTGCGTATATTCTACGTATCTTACATAAATACAGTTACTATGCATGCGCAGTTATAACGTACCTAAAAATATGCAGGAAACTCCACGTGAAAACGGATCTGTGAATACGGCCCATTATCTTTGCACATTTTCAATCTGCTTCCCGCTTCAATTCTAATTGCTTTTTCCCAGATGCAAATTCGGTCCTTTTTTTTTTGCTGTAACTTTCATCATAGGGATAACCCCAGTGACAGCTAAATTGCAGCTGTATCAGTGTTGAAGTAGTCCGTTTTGCAAATATTCTGAGTTGGGAATAGGTACTATAGCTAATAACCCTATTTTGAATAAGCACGCATTCCCAATCAGTCTGCAGTGGGCTGCGGGAAAAGGGCTGGTGAAGGTTAGGATTAGGCTGTGAGGAGGGGAAAGACAGGGTTAGGGTTAGACTGATAGAAGTCCGCTAGGGTTAGGCTGATAGAAGGGTGGGGGGTTAAGGTTAGGGTTGATGGCAAGGGGGAGGTTGGGCTGCGAGACATAAGGTTAGGGTAATAGTAGGGGAGGAACAGGGTTAGGCAAATAGAAGGTGGGGAATAGGCTTAGTCTGATAGCAGGTGGGGATTAGGGTTAGGCTGCGGGACATGAACGGTTAAGGTCGGGGTAAAAGAAGGCGGAGTCCATGGTGTCTGAACACCAAAAAGAAATCCCTGCGATCGCAATGACTTTGCTGGAAAACGATGTGTCGCAAAACGTCACATCGTGACGACAAACCACATTCAGTAACAGAAAGTAACTAAATGGTTCTTAAAAAAAAGATGATAAACGTATTTGGTTTATTTATTGCTAATGGAAATGCTCTATATTACTATTATTACTGTATCATTGCAGACCTGACCTATCCTATCCAGAGACACTTATGAATAGCAGACAGCCCTAGGCAACAGCAATGGATATTTTGGAGCATTGGCATACGGCGCCCCCTCTTTTACCTCCTTAGTTTTTTACTTTGTATTTAATACTTCATAGTACATATACAAAGAGAGCAATGAGCAGACTGTTTCAAAGTGTTTTTTCAGAGCACCATTAAGTTTTTCATGCATGTGTAACTTCCACGATAGCTAGGGTTTTGGCTATTACGGGACCCAGAGGAAAGGGGGGCCCATGACAGCTGCACAGCCTGCACCAAAGGACACGTTGACAGCTTACACAGTCAATCTGCCGAGCACTGTTTAGAAATACGTTGCCAGCAGATGACAGCTTAGCACTGTCCTCTGCTGGCGAGAGGTGGAAAAGGAGTGTTGAGAGCACAGCGCACATGCCACATTGCATACAAACACCCTAATCCGAACTCGTGTCTGGTGCCTCTTTGCTATGGGAACGGAGTCAGTCTACTTCTAGAGAAGTGTATTGTTATTTAACATAAAATATCATTCTTTAGGCCATTTCTTTGTCAGAGGCAGAGATGGAAGAAACAGCAAATAACTTTGCTTACGTGTAAATTGCAATGTAAATCTTTTAAAGAGATGTGGTTTTCTATGCTGCTCAGGGGTTTGCTAGGCTGGAAGGAAGGAGGGACAATTTCTCAATCATTTCCTCCCAGGCCAGTCTCATATTAGGCTGATGTGGGCTGGTCAATGGGTCACATCCCTTTTACTTTTTTTAAATAAGCTACAGGTCGAGTTTTGGTGCCCAGGCTAAAATGTTCCTTAGGTTAGAGCCTAACTAACCTTTCCCTTCTAGAAGCCTAACCTTAGCCATCTCTTCTCCACAGCCTAACCCTAAACTTCCTTCTCTAGCAGGCTAACCTTAACCGTGCCCTCTCTGCACACAAGAAGCCTACATATATCATGGCATCAAAACCTTGACCTTACTGTGCCTAGGTTGGACACAAAACCCTACACAATGGGAAAGGGAGGACAATTTTGCATCTAAACGAGCTTGGGTTACATATTTTATTTAACTGTTGGTATTATCTTCTTCCTGCTGCTATTCAAAAGTGCTAATGTATCCAACAGGAGATATTATCAATTTATCTATTATCTATTTATCTTGATGCTAAAATTTAATTTGCACTGGTTTTATGCAATTCAGTATATGTGTAAATAATTTTACTAAAAGTCACAAAGAATATACTAAACCGATGACTACAAAAACAGCAGCATTTAACAAAAGGTAAAGGCTACAAGACCAATTACTGGTTCCTGGTAACTACTAGAAGAGAAAGAAAAGTACGTCTAGTAGAGTAACTCCCAACAAGGTGTTCAGAAGCTGCAATAGTAAGTAATGTGCTTATACCATCACAGATGTCACCCTGTGGGCTGCAGTAGGATTCTAAAGGATGGGCTGAATATAAGCATGGCCAACTTCTTGTATATCTGTGAAATCATGGTAGAAGAGAGAAATATAAGGCCATCATTTGGATACAGATGTGGTTGTGGCTGTCTAGGCGAAGCAGGTAAACTGGGGGGTTAATATTGGGGAGAAAGTGTAAGGGTAACTGCAAAGCACCTCATTAATGGTAAGTAGTGTTCCAAGGTTCTAAATTCTAACCAATGGAACCATGTGTCCCAAAATAGCTTATATTCCACAGCAATTCAATAAACGTGACGATATACCATATTATGCAGGATTAACAATAATTTCTATTATTATATTGCGCACCGAACTGAATACAGTTGTAGCTAATCAATATAAAAGCCAAAGAAGGTAAGCTTAAAAAGGAGTAAGTCCATTGCCATATTCTGATAGGCCTCTCCCCTCTATCGGTGGTTCCTCTGCATTTGGTTTTTGGTATACTCCAAAAAAAGTAAACAAGAACAAGAGCAAAACATTCGGCACACTCAGCATTATGAGAAGTATAGTGTTGAATGAACGAAAGATTTTCCACCACATTTGTGAGACAAAGGGAACTAATTAAGTCATTTTGCTGATATCCGCTAAGTGAGCAAGCCATCTGGTATACAAATGACATTATTTCCAGTCTAGGCCAGGTTTCATTATCACTGGTACTGAGTCAAACCATGCATGTGTGAATAATAGTTTACGATGGGCTCACATAGTGTGACACAACCGCGTGTTTCCCTATTGCAATATCTAAACAGCAAACCGTATCACAGACATGACTGGTATTCCAAAAATCCGACAGTGAGCAACAAATGACTCACTGCTGTGTGGTGACTAATTTGACGTTGTAATTGATGACTCTGCACCAGGCCATATAATATTGTGTTGTTATGTGATGATCAGTGTAGTCAATGCTTGCAGTGTTGTGTCTGCAATAACATCACAGAGAACATTTTGCTTTTATTATGTCTAACACAATACCCAGACTAAACACATTCTTCAGTTAATTGAGATATTTGCACTCTGATATTAATTGTCGCAATCCATATGCTTCAGAAAACAAGTTTTGTAAAAATGATTTAATCCTTATTTTCATCTCTTGCTAACTTTGGACGTGATTCACAGATAAGAGTGAGTTAGGTGCGGATCTGCCCCCAACCTACCCCCCGTTTCTAGGTACCTTTTGGCCCTATGGCACGAGTGTCATAGGGCTACCTTATCTGTCCGTGCAATGACCGTACAGACATTGCACCTCCCTGCCTCACCTCCGCCCTCTACAGCTAATCTAAATACTTCCTCCCTCCCACTTCTTCCTAAAAATGCCCCGAGGCGGCATAACGGCGCCTCTATGGACGTAAATCCCTGCGTGTGGTCTTTAAAGACCACATCTATGCTATCTACGTACCGATCTGGTACGTAGAGAGCATAAATGACCTACTACACATGCGCAGTAGCTCATTTCGGCCAGATACGCACTTAAGAAGCAGAAGCTTCTTAAGTGTTAATCAGGCCCTTTGTGAATTAGCCAGCTCTACTTTTACTGTATCTAAAGTTAGCACAAAGCCATGACTGATTGGGACAGCACCCCATGAAGTTGGCTTCACAAAAGATGTCTGGTCTTAGTTGACTGGCCAACCGTCATTCAAGATTTCCACCTGTTGTCAAGCACCCCATGCCACTGGGATTTTCAGGTAGCCGAGAACCCTGACCCAATAGTTTTACTGAAAGCTGCTTAGACTGGAAAGAAAGCAAAGGAAAATAATCACCAGTACTTGCTGATAACATCAGCCTCACAGATATGATCTCCAAGTGTCTCCTGTGAGGAGCACAGCTACAACATAGCATTAGGAGTGGAATGTCAGGGGCAGAGTGGGGAAAGATAAGGTCTTCTATAAATGCAGTTTAGATGTACAGGATATTTCTCGGTTGCGTTCATAATGTCGTCAATGATACAGTTAAACAGGTGAACCGTATCATAGTTCAAGAGAGATGAAAAAAGACAATCTAATGACAGCAGCATCAGGCTGACCGCTATAAGGTTTTCATAGTACCCCTCCAAAAGGTCAACATACTTCAGACATTAGCTTGTCCCTCCATCCGCTCTCTTGCTCCTTTCTCTGATGTGTCCCATGTTGGTATCTTTCTCCTCCACTCTGTTCCATGTCAGTGACCTGTTCCTTTAATCTGTCCTGCGAGATGTCCTGTGTCAGTAACCTGCTCCTTCATTCTGTCCTCCCAGATGTCCTGTGTCAGTAACCTGCTCCTTCATTCTGTCCTCCCAGATGTCCAGTGTCAGTAACCTGCTCCTTCATTCTGTCCACCCAGATGTCCAGTGTCAGTAACCTGCTCCTTCATTCTGTCCTCCCAGATGTCCAGTGTCAGTAACCTGCTCCTTCATTCTGTCCTCCCAGATGTCCAGTGCCAGTGACCTGCTCCTCAGTTTTTCCTGTGACGGTGACCTGCTCATTCGTTCTGTCCTCAGCTGTGTCCTGTTCCTCCGCAGTGTCTTGTTCCTCTACTCCAGGGGTGGCCAAGCTCGGGCCTCGTGAGCTACCAACGGTTCATGTTTTCCATGTTTCCTCAGAGAGTCAAAGGTGAGATAATCACTACCAACTGTAGATCTTTTTGAATTTATCAGTCAGTAATGAACACTCCAACAAGGAGACCTGGAAGACATGGACCGTTGGTAGCTCACGAGGCCCGAGCTTGGCCACCACTGCTCTACTCTGTCCTGTGTTGGTGTCCTGATACATCAGGCTGCTGTCTCCTTCTCCTCCAATGAATCTTGATCAGTCCTTTGCTCTTTAACTGTCACTACACCTGTGCCCTGCTGCTCCAGTTCCATCAGGTTAGAAATAAGTTACTGTTAGTGGTTAATGTTAACGTAACACAGTATGTGTCGTCCATACAATATTTCATCTGACAGTTGGTGGCATACCACCGCTGTTGGATAGAGGAAGGTCAGCATGTTAAAACTGCTCATTTAATGCTTGCAGGCAACCCGTCAATCTTAAAACTATCAGCTTTCCATATCACATCTGTAATTCTAATTATGGAAAGTTCACATCCAGAAACATCTTATGTCAAATGAAGTAACTACCATTGTGCCAGAGTTGTGTGGTTATTCCCTCTTCTCAAAATCAGAGTGGCACTTCAACTGTGACACAACTACAGCCAACGACAAACAAGATGGTCAGCAGAAGATAAATGACTTGAGAGGCAACATCACTGCTCATAAATGTCAGTTCTTATGTCAAGTAAATGCATGGCCTACAATTATAAAAGAAAATGTCTTGGGCCTTTCAAATGCTTAGTATAGGTGACATACAACATCCACGCCCCCCACCGCAAATAAAAAACTAAACAAAAAAATAATAACCACACTAATAATAATAATAATAATAATAATAATAGTAAAAGAGTAGAACAATCCTACAGCCTTTTCGTACATCCCATGCATTTAGGATAATAGATTACTAGATCTCATAGATGTTCAAGGACATAAAGGAGGAAGGACAGCAATTCAAAATTAAAATTTGACTACATACTCATAAAACAAAATTCTATTTCGCAGACTGAAAGATCTGACTGCAGATTGAGTCCATTATGTTTTAAAATATGTTGCCTACAACAATCCTTAAATTGGTGGGACTAACATTGGTAAATAAAAACAAATAATAACTTTTTATGTTGAGTTCACAAATATGCAATTCTACAACACCACACGGCCAATTCTAAAGTCTTCTGCAAACAACGTCAGCAGATTCTGGGAGTTTTACAACCTTTTTACACGACTACAACGCGGAATGCTCGCTAGAAGCTAGCAGATCACAAGGATTTGATAAGTAAACCTATAACTGTTTTACTCTCAGGACATAAAACACGTTGTTTGAGAGAATATAAACCCATAAACTTACTTTTGAAAAAGTAAAGTTCACTTCTTTAAAAAGCTGTAATTGCACTGACCCTGTGTCATGACAGGTCATGCTGAAAATTACATAGGCTTCAACTATCTCAAAGAGGCAATTGATGGGATCATCTCAAAGAAGAACATTAAGATTCCTATTTGCTAATCTGCACACCCATAAAAAAAATCGTCCTGAGCATATGGAGTAATACAAGGTATATTAAGAGAAGCAGAAGAAAATGTGAAACAGAGTTCTGAAAGTTTGACTTCAAATAATGAATTATAGCATTGAAGATTTAATAGAAAATACAAAACATTTCTACAAAATAAAGAACTACAATTTTTAAGGGACAGAGAATAAAATATTAGCATATTCCACAAAGCCTCTGAAAAATAAATTAACTAAAAATAGGGTATTCCAGACTTGAATGTGTGCTCGTATAATGTGTCCTTAAATTATAACTTTTCTTTATCCAACAACGTGTGACAAAAGTAGAAATAAAACATTTTTTTTTTAAAAACTAAATACTCCTTAACCAAAAAAGGATTGCTAATAGTTTACATATTTCTATTTAAACCTAAAAAAAAATATGTTCATTAATTACATTTGGTTCTGTGGGTCAATGAGAACCGTGGGCAATTGAGATGACCTTATAACTTCCAGCTGGGAGCTTTAAAAAGTATTTTTAGACCTGTGGTTTTGTGAAAGCACAATAGTCAATAGATTAATATGCAAGTAGAAAGACATGAGATGAATATGCATAAACCTAGGATGGCACTCAAAAAAAAAAAAGAGAAAAATAAAAAACTATAAACATTGAAGTGAACAGGTAGCTACTGTGTCAATAAGTGGCACCAATGTTTACATTTAAAAAAAAAAATACAACTTTTTATTTGCCTTATGATCAATTTATTTTCTTTTAAATAAAAGTGAAATATTGAAATCAATTATTATTTCAGCATCCGTCTGTTCACTAATTTTTATTTTGTGAATCCACGTGTATTATCCTGGAAGTGTCAGAGCAGTTCCGACACCCTGGTGTAAATAATCTGGGAAGGTTATTTTTGGCTTCATGCCTTTATGCTTAAATACTTAGTGGGATCCTGTTTGATGTCCAATAGGGTCTTCTGTAATAGATGGGAACTGATGCACTTCATAGAGGAACAGAATATACTCTTAGGGCCAGATCCAGACCTAAGTGCAGTTTAAGTACGATCTCGTAGTGTGCTTACGCGATCGTAAGCACTATGCGCTCCTCCGGGCACTCTCCTCGGTCGCACGTAATTTACGAGTACCAAACCCTACCTTAACTTTTCCTTGCATATATACGGTCGTACGTAATGGATTGTCGCATGTAACCCGGCTCATACTGTACAATTTAAATGCCTCGTGCACGAAAATACGCTCCGCGAATAAACGTACGGCACACGTAGTTCTGGATCTACCCCTTTATGCTTAAATACTTAGAGGGATCCTGTTTGATGTCCAATAGGGTCTACTGTAATAGATGGGAACTGATGAACTTCATAGAGGAACAGAATATAATCTTAGGGACAGATCCAGACCTAAGTGCAGTTTAAGTATGATCTTGTAGGGTATTTACGTGATCTTAAGCACTATGCACTCCCCCCGGGCACTCTCCTCGGTCTCACATAATTTACTTGATTTACGAGCACCAAACCCTACCGTAACTTTTCCTTGCATATATACGGTCGTACGTAATGGATTGTCGCATGTAACCCGGCTCATACTGTACAATTTAAATGCCTCCCTCCGCCTACAAAGCGTATTACCGGCCGCCGTAAGGATGACCCGCCCCTTTGTACATATTTACGAGGAAGGTACATGCGATCAGAGTTACAACGCCCAACATCTGCCGCGTGCATGTACAGTACATAGAAAAAGTCGAAGTTACGCAAGCGGCTAGCATATACACTTTCATAATGAACTCTGGCCCTTAGTGATTTCTAATTTCCATTAGTGGCCCATTGTAGCATATTACCATTGTTTTTATTATATAACCTCTCGCTAAAATATGGCAGATAGTAATACATTATATATGTATATAGGTAGGCAAGAGAGAGAGAGAGATGGAAGGAGTGGTAGAGATAGACATAAGGAGGGATAGGGAGAAAGAGATATAGAGAAAGTGAGAGAAATAGTTTTCTATAAATTAATCTGTCATTATGTCAAATAAATCAAGTAAACTAATCGGGAGAGAAAAAGCTTATTGCATTCAGGATAGATAATATGGGATGTAACAGAATATTATTCACACGCTGGTGGACTTTAATGGAGCTTGCCTGACAAATAGAAAGTATTGTTCTATGTAAAGACGTGAGTTGCACAGATATACAATTGGTGTGTACCACAAGCCACAAAGCATTCTGGTACCATGTGGAGCAGCAGCTGCATGAGATGTGCCAAGTTATTACACAAAATTCTTCCCAAAAATCTGTGCGCTAAGCACACGAGGTCAGGGTTACATTCCTGACAGCATTTATTGAGCTAATTACCCTATTGCTTGTGTCTCTTAATATTTTTTTTAAGCCTCATTAAAACACTGTGACATGCAACTTTTTATTATGTGCTCCAGTGTGACATGCCTTTAATATTACATTGTACATCAGCCCTACATTGCCCCAAAGACATTCTGTGGATCTAAAGGGGAAAAAAGGATCCCCCCCCCAAAAAAAAAGAAACCCCAAAAACCTCTTGCCAATAGTTTTAATTGGGGAAAGCATAACAGTTTCTAAAATCCTAAGCAATCTAATGATTATATTTTATGTTGTTGGGAGCATTGGAAGCTTTAAGACTACTAAGTTTAGTTGTAATAAATTGATTGGGTGATTATCATAGGAAAAACATCTCAGGAGGGTTAAAAATGAAAATCCAGGCTAGTGCAATAACAAAGCGTTTCCCATTGGATGTTCTGTGACCCTACACCAGTGATGGCTAACCTGTGACACTCCAGGTGTTGGGAAACTACACTTCCCATCATGCTTTGTCAGGTGTCCGCTATGCTTTTGCAGTTAAGGCATGCTGGGACTCGTAGTTTCACAACACCTGGAGTGTCACAAGTTAGCCATCACTGCCCTACACCAACAACAGACTGATTCAAAAAGCAAAGACCACTCATAGTAAAAAGTCTTTAGTCTAACTTTACTTGTTCTAAAAAGAAAAGAACAAGGTTTTCCTCAGAAGTGTATTATGGGCCAGATCCAGATTTAAGTTTGTTTTACATACGGAAATCTTACCAGAGTTACTCACTACTAAGTAGAATGCACTCCCCTCGCACTCATGTAACATAGCTGATTTACGAGTTCAAAACCCAACCTACGATACACACGCATGTGCAGTGCATTCCCACAGCCAGCTTTACGCATGCAACATGTGTAAATTACTGTCATTATTAAGTCTATATCTGGCCCTATGAGCCTAACAATGTAACAGACATGCCCATCAGTCCATAAATGAGACAGGAAGACCCAAAACGTACGGCCATATTGATTACTGCTCTACAGTCACATGCCCAACATTTCACGGGAACATCTGGAGTAAATAGAAGTTAAAACCATCCAGCTGACCTTATTTATTTATTGCTTGTGACACTGCTCTTGACAGCTGAAACCAGCATAAAGCATCGGTTTACCAAGTTTCGGGTACTTTAAAGTAGAAAGTATTACAATTACTTGGATGAATGTGGATAAAAATATTATCCTCAATCTCTCTCAAGGAGATGTACAGCAAAAAATACAAACTGTATACAAATTATTTCTGAGTAAGAAGCATTATATGGAAACCAAATCATGACACTCTGTACTTGTCTTGTAGATTCTTTCCGGTGAATAAAATAAATGTATTTTCAAGCCTGAAACATTATCTTCTTGGTGATGTCAGAGCCAGACTATGTGGAATGATTATTTGGTCGTTTAGGGTCCTATTTTATTAGTCTAAGGTTATGGTCAGAGAAGCAGCATTGGCGGGTTCCACAGTAAAACCTGGGTGCGGAACCACTATTTTCCCCTCCGTTGGCCTGTTTCTGCGTGTAAAAGAGCAAATTGGGGCCTCATCTGCACATGTGAGGTTCGATACGGTCTTTGTTCATATCTTTGGGCTGCCTCAATGAGTAGGAGTGATGAGAGAGAAAAGGCACCTTGTAGGAGCTAGCTGGCATAGTTGTACAACCTGGTATTTTGGTTCCCGTGATATTTACCATTGTTCTAATTCATTATCTTGCTTTTACCAAAATGACTGTTGCATGGGCAACATCAAAATAAATAGACACAAAGGACCGGATCTTGACCCCCGCATGACAGCCGAATTCCGCACGCTTTGACCGCTTTACTGGAAATGAGCATTGTATATTCCAGATGTTTCGCAACTAAGTTCCGTACACCTGGAGATTTGTCACACAGGGTGGTGCGTCCCCTCCACACGCTTAAGGTGGGTGGGGGGAGCATTTAAATTATACACTAGGGGTGGGTTTTAGGGGTTATGGACCGGATTCACCGATCCGTATTTACTACGTGCGCATTTTTACACAACACGCACATAGCAAGGCAACACCCATGACACTCTCCTTGGCCGGACAGGTTTTTGGTGACTTCCGCCTCCATAGAGCACCCTTAACTCTACGTGTGTACTTGTATGTTACGTGCGTGCGTGCATATTTATCTATCCGGACTGCGGACACATAGAAACCCCCATGCAATAACGACAGGAACGATCCAAAGTTCTTAAGTAGTGGTTAAAAGTATTTTCTAGATTATTGGTTCAGACTAAAAGTTGCTACTCGGCTAAATTAGGTGACAGATACATTTTAAGGAAGAGAGCACTAATATCTAAATAGCTATTATTTAAAGTGGTCTAATCAATTATTTAAAGCAAATAAGCAAGAGAGAAAACCTGTCTATAAATAGCTTATAATTATCTACTGGTTTAAACAATTTTTGTATGCTAACAGCTTGGGGTATGCTATAATTGCCAGGGATATACAAAGATGGCTGGATAGGTGAGAGGTCGAGGCTCTGAACACTGGCAGGTGTAATAACAAGGAGACGGACTTTGTAAAGGAAATGCATACAAGGGCTTTTGCCTGAGGACAAGGAGGCCCAAAACCTCTATTACATGCACATTCCAGTGATTGACAGTTGTAACACCGTGTCAAGGGCACAGTAGTTGGGGCACTTTTCAGTACTTAACTAAACTGAAAGTTGAGAACGACTTTAACAATGGATCTGATCTTCTAAGTGACACAGCAGAGCATCCTGTAAACAGTGCAGTCAAAAGGAAAGGCGATTGTTTGGTGACAATATCAAGACCAACTAAATGGGTGATTTTCAGTTCATTTCAACACCTGTTGTGCATTGATTTATATCTCTTTTAACCATTCACACATCTTTCACCTGCTGCAGGACAAACGTAAACACTACACTGCTAACCATATCATTATTTCACAGATAATTGATGTGATCACTAGAAGCTGTGTCCATAAGGTCAGTAAATAAATATATGCACAAAATTCTGAAAATGTTTTTTAAAGACTACTTGCGAAGACTAACACCACAATAAACAAACGTGAGTAATTCTGATCTGCATCCAGACTTACGCCAAACGGTGGTTGACCACAGGAAAAGGAAGTGTTTCTAAAGATGGAGCGGGATGCGTATGTCGTGTTAACAATGAGGCAGGGGGGGGGGGATATTTAAAGAGTTCAGGAACGACATATTTCAACCCCTAGACTTCCACACTGCCCCACGCGTAAATGGCTTCACGGTTTGTACGTCAAAGGAGAGTGATCTCCCCTCGCAAGCATGGAAAGATGATGTAGTGGGGATGAGGCTATGGATCTCCCCTACCTGCACTCCGAGAACAGTAGATGTGGAAGTGTGGATCTGGTTTACTTATAGTAACGATAGCATTTAAATAAAATACTTTTTATATATATACATACACAACGGAAAAAGACACAAATCGCTTCACAGTGCATGAAAGATTTTTTTTACAGTGAATCGCTGGCACCTAGAATATAGCGACCCATAGATACAGCGGATAAAAGCATGTGGAACAAAATCACCAATGTGCAGTGTTACAAGAGTTCCCACATGTAGTTTTTACCCGCGTCCTGTAAAACAGTGTCCACGTTCCTGCTCTCAGCATACACTTGTACAACAGATCAGTGGGAGGTGTAGCTTGTCCCAATCCGACGCGTTTCATCCAATCAGGACTTCGCCATGGGGATAGTTGGTAGTACAAGCTGAATTGTACTTATAGGAGTCATTAACCCTTAAGTGATTATGGTATTCTTAGCATGGTATTTTTAAGAATACCCTGTTAAAAAAAAAACTGACGGCTGTTTCGGGGTCTTGATAGACACTATCATCAGGGCACAGCGTCCAATAGCTTTTACTCAGATGTTGGATGCTGTGCCCTAATGATGGTGTCTATCAAGCTGTGACTTTTAGACCATTTTTTGAATTGTTCTATTTCTGCGCTTCATTTTGTTAGTATAGTACCTCTGGATTTAACAGATAAACGTGTATATGGATGTCTATCCTTTTTCTCCTCCACTGGTGTTGATAAAGAATAAACTTTCGTACTTTTTTGCAATTCAATATTTTGTGCTAGTTCCAAATCTACTATATTGGATGGTGTTGCTGTATAGCTTTTCAGCCGTGCACACTGATTTATAAAACCCTTAAATTGAGTGCTTGAATTGTCCTTTTAGGATGATTTTATAT
>WWET01001817.1:163488-177066 GCA_011038615.1 Limnodynastes dumerilii | reverse complement strand
AAGAGGGAAGGAACCGTCAAATCTTGGTAAGAAAGAAGCCCCAATTGAGTCTTGCTACAAAAGTGGGTGTGAAGACCTTTGCTCCCTTAAGGGCCCTTTGACTCTGGAATATGGGGGTTAAAAGGGCCCTAAGTGTTAACTAAGGAGATCTGAAAGTTATTATCCCTTGCAGAGCACTGTAGATTCTGGGGATGCTAAGGCCTTGGGGCTAGTTACTGTGCCAATAAAACATCCTATTTTCATTGTGTGGTTCACAATACACTTGGTAGACCGACTATCAATCAAAATGTCTAATTTCACTCTGATAGGTACTGATTAACAAATAATAAGGTAACATTGGAAATCTGAGAATCCTCGGTCATGATAAAGAGAAGAGATTCAATAAGGACAAAGATGAGTCCTTCTTTAAGGAAATTATTCAGAGAAAACCAGGTAAACACAGATTAATTACCAGCGCCCAGAGATAGAAGCTGAAAAAATCTAGCAAGGGACTGTGAGGTAGACAGCTTGTAAAACAGGGCCATTAAACAGCAATTTGTATGATATTGTTCTCATGAGAAAAGTTTACCTACAGCTGACTGTAAACAACATGAAAGGATGGGGAAGATTTCAACAGATGTTCAAGACTTCAGCCCTGTCTCTACTTTTAGTTAAAAGAAACAATTCATTTGGGAACAGAGAAAAACACAGAGAAGCAAGTCTTAAAGATGACATAGATATGGGACAGGAATGCATTTTAAAGAACCAGAATTTTGTAGTAAACAGAAATGCACATAAACGTTCATTTTTTCCATCACTGACAGATGGAATGGCCAGAAGAACACCATGATAATTACCCGGACTAAGAAGCTAAGCAGTGGGGGATTTTCCATTAAGACATTGGAGGGGCCAGATCCCCAAATCTAGCCCTGTAGCTAAGTGATCTGCAGGACTGGGCAATGCCCAAGTCTTTTATTTTATGTATATCTTTCTGCTTATATATTGTGGTAAATGAGCTGGATTCACAGACCCGGATGTATTGCACATACGCCCTTAATTTACTGATAATAGCTACTACTCATGCGTAGTAACTATTTTACATAATCTACGTATTGTTTCATTAAGTAGATTGCGTATATGCGGTCTTTAAGACCGGCCTAATAACCCCCCAAATGTATGTCAGTTTATTTATCCCAATATATCTTGCATATGTATTATTCTTTGTTAATGAACTATTAATTTGTAGATTTATTTGAATTAAAGCACATTGAAATATAAAAAAAACAAACATCATTGGTATGCAAGGTAACAAAATCTAACATCACATATCATTGTCAGTATTGATGTTTATCTATTTAAGTCATGCACTATCTGTACACTGATATTTATTAATTAATTAATCAGCGCGCACACGCACACGCACACGCACACACACACACACACACTGGGGTTAATTTATTTAGCAGCCAATTAACTCTGAACTCTTGCATCTATATCTGCGATCTGCTTTTTAATACCAATACAGCCTATTTATCTTTTATTGTTGGATGATTATTATTGATGATACTGATTACCATTTCCAAACCAAACTGATTACTGTATTTTTGAGAGGTTACAATACATGCAAATTTATGGTTCATTTTAATAATATTGGACCTGATTCAGACAAGACAGGAAGGTTACACCTGGGCTAAACCATGTAGATTTCAGGGGGAGTCAAGTTAATTGTATTCTTTGCATGCAGGGATGTATCTTTGAATTGCTTACTGCACACAGATACTGACCAGCTTTACTATCACACTTTTATTTAGACTTGGGCCGGGAAAAATCACCTCTCAACTCTAATACTGTTTGCAACAAATGAAATATGACTCCCCTGCAATCAGCATGGTTTAGCCCAGGAATAACTTTCCTCTCTTAATTTAAAGCTCCTTCATAAGTCTGGATCCAGCCCACTGTTATTTATTAAATATTGTGAATCCAGGTTGCCGTCTGTTATCTTTTTTATTTACTGTCTTTTTTTCAACAAGATTATCAATGTATCAGATTTTATTAATTAGCGCTGCGCCTTCCTTATATTTTTATTTGTTTTATTTTGAGAGCTTTGCAATTGCTCTTTTACAGTTGCTGTCCCCCAAATTAGCACAACAGATATTCGGTGTATATGGGAATGAAGCAAACAATTGTGAACAATGACATTATTTCTCATGAATGATAGTTCCAGGCCCCCATACATGTATTGTCTATATCATTATTAGAGGTGATTTTTTTTGGTATAAGGTGGATATCTCACTTTGTATTTTGTCTCTCACCTACATTATATATAGCTACAATTGCTTAAGGCACTGATGCTTCAAATTCCCCAACATTGCTGTCACAGCTGCCCAATTAACCTCTGTATTGCTACAGCTATGGTCATCAACGTCACAGTGTCTGGTAATTTAAGGTTTGGCAGCAGGGGGTCAAGTTAGTGCCTCTTAAATATTGGCCTTGAATTTCTTGTGTGACTCCACCTATAAAATGGAACGATAACATGTCTGAACTGTGTTTGTTATAACATGTTGCACTGTAACACCTCAAAATACATTGCCAAAGAAATTACACATAGAAATGGTGTTAAATCTCAGATGCAATATATTCCGGCTCACACTGAGGGTTATTGGAGGGTCAGAGGAGAGCATATGTATGTACTGTATGCCGATTTAGGGAACACCACTGCAAAAAAAATAAGTGTATCTTTTGGCTCTGGGTGGAATTTATTCAACGCAGCCATAAACTTTACCATCTATAACAGATTAAAGTATTGTCTCACTAGCACACACATATATGCCTGAGTAGCTCTGCAGTAGTTGCCATTACATGGCATTGAACAGGTGATGTATGGCAGGGCCGCCTTCAGAATTTCTGGGGCCCGGGACAAACCAGTCGGGCCCCGCCCCCTATGTGACATCATCGGTGACATAACATGGACGGGCCCCACTGACCTGCGTTTCCATCTGGGAAAATCTTCCCTGCGCATTGGCCCTGTAATGGCGGCGGGCCCCTATTGTGCCATTCCCAGACCCCTAATATATCCTATTATATTACAGTATGTGCCATTACCAGTCCCATAATATATCCTATTACATTACAGTATGTGCCATTCCCAGACACCTAATATAACCTATTATATTACAGTATGTGCCAGTCCTATAATATATCCCATATATATTATATATGTTCATCCTCCAACACACATTACAAATGACAAATCACAAATTCAGATTGTGCAACTTACCCAACAAAATGAAACTGGAGCTTTGGTTTGCTGGAATTGTTATGCCCATATCCCCTCCTCGTCATCCTGCACGAGCCATTTGAAGATTCACCAAGGTGTCAGCATAGGAATGCAGAGAAGAAAGATACATTACAAACAAACAAAAACCTATTGTGCAAAAACCACAAGTAACTAAACAAGACATTCCCTCCCCATCCCCAAACACAATTTATTTTTATCTGTAGGCAACTGCTTCCTGCAAGATTGATAGTGTTTTTAAAATGCCGTCTCGGTTGCAAATATGTTTATCTGAAAACAACTGGAAGATTGCTTATAAACACCTACATTATAATAAAGAAAATACTTAAAGTGTGTATTACAGGCCAAAGACTCCTGTTTTGTATATCTTCTGGCAGTCAATGGGAAGATATATTGTCAGGAAAGGGGCAGCCTTGTAATAAAGATTTCATTGACAAACACTTAACCTTAAATCTCCCTCCACGACATATTTCTAATGAGTAGTGCCCTGTCTTATTCCCAGAGGACTCTTAGTCAGAGCCCCATCTGATGGTGAATACAGATGTGACATTTGACATCACTTTCCAAGTTGTAGAACTACGATGAAGAGGAACACAATTTAGTGATATTGATGTTTCCAAGTCGAGACCACAGCCAAAGATGACATTACTACACTATAACAGTCAATAAACTGGAAATGACAACTGCGCTGGAATCATTTACCAATCTCAAAAATTATGTAACAGAGAAAAAGTATGGATGGGTGCGTTAATCAGCGCTAAAATGTACCCCTAGGGTGTTGGTAAAAAGTCATAATTACAGTTACATAATTCATATCTAATATAAAAATGTGATCCGGTTACACTCTCTGGTACGAAAATCTTATTGCCGAAAATGGGACATACGAGAAAGTTCCTTTCCAAATGTCCCATTTTTGAATACTTACCACTTTCTACTTTTTTTTAATGAATGGGTGAGTTTACCGTTCGGCATACTTTACCCATTCACTTTCGCAATTACCGTTATCCTTCAGCCGTCTGCGAAATCCCTCCGCCGCTGCTATCGTCGGACCTGGAACAGGGGAGTAAACTATCTGTGCGGGTTAGGGTTAGGGTCAGGCTGCAGGGGAGGGAGGGTTAGGGAAAGGCTGCAGTAGATGGAAGGTTAGGGTCAGGCTGCAGGGAAGGGAGGGTTAGGGTCAGGCTGCAGGTGAGGGTGGGTTAGGGTCAAGCTGCCAGGAAAGGAGGGTTAGGATAGTGAGAGGGGAGGGTTAGGATTAGAATAAGGGAAGGGACTATTTTTTCTTACAATTTAGCAGAACGGAACTTTCGGTGCTCCGTGGATCGATTGCTATTCCTCATCGAGGAGGAATCTGATTTTTCGAAAATCAAATTTTCTATCACCCGATGTGATCTTGGGGTGTTGACAAAAGATAACTAGTGTCCAGTATAACAGTCTATATGAGACAATTTTAAAACAATCCTGGTGGTTCCCCTCTGTGGGGAATAACAGTTACCAAGAAGAGATAAAAAGAAAACAATTTATTATAAATAAATTGTTTTCTTTTTTTTATCTCTTCTTGTGCATAGTTTACCTGGGGAAAGGATGCATTATGGGAAGAAGGCAAGCTATTAGAGGCTGTGTGCTGCTCTGGAAAATGTACTGCTAGGAAACTTGTGGTCCTGGCATTAATGTGGATGTTACTTTGATAGTACAACCCACTCATTGCACTGCACATGTGTAGTCATTTTTTAACGTAATCTACGTATCTTTTTGTTACGTAGATTGCATAAATGTGGTCTTAAAGAACGCATTTACGCAATCTAGGTAAGAAAAAGATACGACGATTACATAAAAAAATTACTACACATGCGCAGGAGTAAAAATAGCTATATGTTATACGTCCGGTACTCTGAATATGGGCCGGTATGAGGAACACAACAGAGTTTAAGGTGTTGACTTGCATTTTACAATACATATAGTCACTATCACCCAGTACAGGCAGCATCCTAGGGCCTGATCCAGAACAACGCCCGCCCCCGTAGTTACGGCGGTAGTATGCATAAGATCGGCTAAACGATCGGCTAGATCAGCACATGCGCCGGACAGATGTTGCCCGGCATAGTTAGTGAATTTCTTTAGTCAGGATCGGGCGTCCCTAACCGTAGCGTAGTTACGGTTGCAGGGGCGTTCCAAAGTTAACTTTGCTACAGTTAGGGAAAATAGGTGGGGGGGAGGCAGGGAAATTAGGCTAAAGGGGCAGGGTTAGGATCTTACGCAGCGGTCCTGGCGTAGTTACACTCTATTACGCCGGCTGAAGTTAGGGTAGCCTTCAGCCGGTGCAACAGAGTGTAACTATGGCAGGATGGGGGGAGTGTCAGGGGGAGTGCATAGGAAGTACGCTGTGTGTACAGCGCATCGGCGTAGGTCTGGATCAGCCCCCTAGTGACTACCAACCGATATATATACAGCATCCTAGTGACCATAACCCAATTTATACAGCAACCTAGTATCCTCCATTCTATACAAGCATCATTTAGGTGACCATCACCCATGACTGCCAACATCAAAGTTCTCTTTAAATAAAATAAAAGGGCTAATGAGTGGCCTCCAGAGACCAGGAAATTTCCCTGTAAGCCCTATGGTCAATCTGCCCCTGTATGCAGATCCCACCTCACAATAGGACTTACCACAAGACACCTACAGAGGTTTTGTGGACTACATGTCTTGAAGAGTCAGAGCTGTTTAGGCAAGTTATTTTAATGCAATGGTTTATGTGATTCGATTCTGCCTTATGAAGGGTATAAATATATTTCTCTAAGGTCTTGTTCCATTAACTTTTAACTTCTACTATGTACTTGAACAGATGTGAGAAGAATCAAATATACACACATACACACACACACACACACACACACAACTATATATATATATATATATATATATATATACACACACAACTATATATATATATACACATCTATCTATCTATCTATCTATCTATCTATCTATCTATCTATCTATCTATCTATCTACAGATATGTCAGATATGTATAATATAGACATGTATCTTCATATATATATCTAGCTATAGTCGTGTTATATATATTTCTGTGCAGAATGAAATACTCCAAGATATATTCTCTCACTATGGTGATATCTCAATCCTGCCTGACCTACCAACCGCGCTGCATCTATAGTAATACAGCATTACAGTGTTCTGGGACCCGCACTGCACGGATCTCAACCGCTAAGTACAATATACAGTTATTAATTATGATTGAAAGAGACAGGAACTAGAGCCTCTCTGGATCTACCGCCAGTACCACTGGTGTTACTGCTCTTTGCACACAACAGCTCTCTTATGTCAATGATTATTAAAAAACAGATGTTTGGGGGGGAAATGTCAGCATGCTCTCCACTGAAATGGAATATTCTGACAGCACAGCAATGAGAAGGATAAAATCTAACACATGCAAATCACACACATACACAATCTACTGGCTGGCCCTCATCATTCTGCTGCCTCAAACTGTAAGATAGGAAACAAAGTCTGTCCAAGCCTAAGGCGTAATAAACGCTGTAGGGGAGGCACAGTAATCTCAGCCAGCTTTCAGTGTGTGTGTAAGGGGTTTAAAAGAGGAGGGGAGGGAATAGCGAAAAAGGACCAATAGGAAAAGAGGTTGTACAGTACAGGGATAATTCAGAGAAGGAGCATAGATTATCTTCTTCTTCTTTGCATCACAGAAGCCCATACACCAGGGTTGGACTGGGACTAAAAATCAGCCTGGCATTTAAATCTCACAGGCCCACATGCTGTAGGGTTCATGCAAAATATTGCTGCATGCTGATGGAGAAATGCATAAAACAATAACATTTATTATTATTATTATTATTGGGCCTGATTCACACTTAAGAATATGCGTAGTAAGTGTTTGGGTGCGTATATTTAAGAACGGATGCACTGCGCATTATATCCCTACGCACTGAAATGCGAACCTACAGTTAAGGGAGCCCTAAGGCACTCGTAAGTCACATAAGAACCTAAAAACCGGGGACGTGCTGAGGGAGTTTCATTGCTATTAGGAGCGTATATTTAGGTACCTATCGCATTCTTAAGTCTGAATCAGGCCCATTATTATTAACAGTAATAGGGAATTAATTGCAATACATTTAAGTAGATGGAATGGAGGGGGGGGGTTCTAAAAAAAAATCTGGAAAAGGGATTACTCTGAGAGAGAAGTGCCCTCCAGATGTTACGCTAGGATTATTATAGTAATCCTAGTATTGCAGCAATCGGACTGAACTTTGTCCGAGACCATTTCCGAGGAAATGGGCTGTGCTTCCCTTCCGCCGTGGGGGGGGGAGCATGTAAAGTGTACAGTGTGGGAGGGGGCTCCCACACTGTAGCGGATCAGCAGACGTACAGACCGCTGATCCTCATGCCGCATTTAAGGCAGGCTTATGGCAACGACAGAGGGGAGTGACAGGGGGTGTGCACTCCCCTCTGTCTCGCGTAATTTCAGACCCCCACACGCACGGAAAGCATGCGGGGGTCTGAATCCGGTCCAAGGGGAGAGTGTATGAGGATGGCTGGAGAAAACCGTACATTCGATAGCTCTTTTATTCTACCTTTATGGGAGTGGAATATTTAGAGGTTGTTGGACACACTAGGGCAGGGGTGGGGAACCACGATCTGAGGTCCATATAAGGGCAGCAAAATCATTTGGTCTGGCCCTTCACAGGTGGAACTTGAGCAGGGGTGTGGCTTGGCTTCAGGAAGTGCTCTCCAGAGCTCCGGTGCACTAGGCCGCAAAATCACCTTGCCCACTTCCAGTGCTCTGGAGGCGAGGGCTGCATCGTGCGGCAGGGTTCTGCAGGTTCCGGATCCCAATATGCTCCTGGGTCCATGGTGGTAGCTGAGACCCTGAAACGCTTCATATTCTTGGATCCTTATTAGGAAACTCTCTTAGGGGAGGAGCTGCATCTCTGGGACGTTGCCGCCATTTCCTTCCAAAGCTCACATTTGGGGTGAGTTAATTACAATTTTTAAGTTGATAATTTTGTATAGCCCATGAATGATGTCATAATGGCCCTTGGCAGAAAAAAGGTTCCCCCACCCTCTAGGGAATAGATTGTTGTAGTATAGCACAAATTAGGTCTTTTCTTAGTGTTTTTATGTTTATTTGTTGTTTTTTTTTGCCCAACAATTATGCACTTTCCTGACTGACTAGGGACACTGAATCCAAATATCTGGCCCCCAATCTAAATACATTCTGACACCCTTGGCCATAAGACACCTCAACAGCCCTTTGGTCAAGATCTTGCATGCATTTGAAACACGTTTTCTTGGATTTGTTAGCGGTCTTAAAAGCGGTCTCCAATTTGGTCAAGTTAAATTGCCTAATACAGTGCCTGAGATAATCTGCACAACTGATTTTCAAATTGTTTTAAATTTTTAGGCTATTTATAAGACTAGAAGAGCTATACCAAAATTTATCTTGCATGCAATTACAATACCAAACTCTGCATATTCCAACCTACAAGTCATTTTGCTAGCTCGTCTAAACCACCACAGCAGTGAGGTTCATAAATAAAATATCTATTCATAGCACCATTCACGTCAAGTTTAGAAACAGTTGTTCAAAACCACAGGGAACAAGTGTAAAAAATATTGGACAACGTGAATTTTTGTTATATTGCTTATAACAACATCCCATTCCTAAAGCTCTTTCTGAGCCAATGTTATTTTCTTTTACAAACTAATACAGCTTTTGCTTGACTTAAGTCCTGTGGCCTGTTCCACAGTGGGTGTCTGCTGGAGGAAAGAAAGGTTCAAAAGGTTAAAATAAAAGTAACACTTTCTCATTTCTCAGATATCCCACAAGTGAGACTTACAAAAAAAATAAAAAAAACAAAAAGAAAAGAAAAAAAAAAACATTGCCTGATAATACATGGATGACACTTTCCTGCTTCTATTCCAAACTCTGTTTTGCATTTTATTTTTGGAACATATTCCTACCCACCCTTATTCATCCCAATCTTTGCTAAGCCTACAATAATGAGACAAGAATCGAATGTAAGGCCAAAACAAGGGAATATCAGTAAATCAGCTCCAGTGCAAACTGTATTTGAAACACATGTTTATTTAGAGTTGTGCTGATTTGGGTAGTAGAGGATAGAACAGTTTTACTTCCACATTTCAAAAGTGCTGGCCAAAGTATTCTATCAATCAAAAAGAACTCACTGGGGATCCGGCTAAGGTGGAAGCGTGCTGACGATCGTGTATCGTAGAAAGGATTTATTATGTGTTTGTTTTATTACAGATTTCTGACATATGCTAGGCAACAAGAGTTTTTGCTCAAGACGCAGACACAACAAAAGCAATTTTCAGTTACACAATGCAAACCATTTTCTAAAAACTGCTCTGGCCGACTTAAGTATTTTAATTATTATTATTATTAATAATAATAATAATAATAATAATTATGAACTCAGTACCTGGCACAGAGTATCTTACATAATGAACTCAGTCCCTGGCACAGAGTATATTACAATGTAATAAACCCAAACATACATCCAATGCTAAGCTAGAGACCCTGCCCTGACCGAATGCAGATTCATGGGGGTAGATCCAGACCTAACTTCTTTTTGCGTTCGTTGGCGTAGCATATTTATGCTATCATAAGTACTATGCACTCTCCTTGCTCGCACGTAATTTACTCTATTTACGTCTGCCAAATCCTACCTTCATTTTTTCCAGCGTAAGTATGGACGTATGTAACAGATTGACGTATGTAACGGTTTAACCCGGCCCATACAGTACAATTTAAATGCCTCCCTCCGTCTACAAACCGTATTTCCGGGTGTCGTATGTATGACACGCCCTTTCGCTTGTATTTACGCTGAAGTTACATACGATCAGAGTTATGTTGCGTAAACATCTGCCGTGCGTATGCGCAGTACATACAAATTGTCGATTTTTACGTCAGCGGCTAACATAAAAGCGCTAGCGTACATAGCTCAGGATCTGGCCCATGGTGACAGGAGCAAGCTCAGGCCCCAGCCTAAGAGTGCCCTCATGCCACTTCTACCTACCCAACATGCTGAGAGACAACAAATGCCCTATTGATTACGTTATAAATAATAGTGCCCCAGTGATAAGGAAAAGAAATAGAATTGCCCCATTGAAAATTAGAATCACAGTGCTTCAGCTAATATTTAAAATGAATAACAAACGATCCAGATCCAGAATAAGCAGCAGTGGGGTTCCGATGCCAGAAGGCCACATAATCCTAAGTCCCATGTGTGCGAAGGGGAGACACTTCCCTCATATACGTGGCACTGCCGCCACCAGGACCCTGCACTAACATTTCTGCACCGACCACAAGGAAAATGGTGAACTTGGATTGTATGTAAGAGCGTAGCACAGCCCTTACTGCACAATTAACATACCACCCTCTCCCACCATTTGTATTTTGCGTTTGCCCCTTTCTGCCCTGCCAACCCCAGCACTGATGCCTAGACCCTGAGGATCCGGATCTGTGCTGGAAGTCTGCTGCACGCACATGAGCAGTAGCGAAATTCAGACAGAACATGGAAAATTCCACATTACGTCAGTCTGGATCTAGTCCAATGACCATAATGATTTATATTAGTAAAGGTGCCATCATGGGTGAATGTTCTCACTGTGAATATTTAATTTAGTGAATATTTCCGTGATTATCTTAATAATAAATAATAATAAGGGTCTCTCTGTAATCATTTATATTGGTTATAGTCTTACCTTGAGGCAGGGTCACGTATGCAGCAATAAGTGTGATGTAATGCACACTTAGAAACATAGAAACATACATAGAAAGTGACGGCAGATAAGAGCCACATGGCCCATCCAGTCTGCCCAGTTGTTTATTTAAAACTATACTGACCCTAATCCCTATTTACCCTCAATTAAGTTTGAGATTTCGGATATCCTTATATTTATCCCAAGCATGTTTACACTTTTCTACTGTGTTACCCTCAACCCCTCAGATGGGAGGTTATTCCACTTATCTATCAACGTTTCAGTGAAGTCATTTTTCCACACATTTCCTCTGAATCTACTACCCTCCAGTTTATATTCATGACCTCGTGTTCTATTACACCTCTTCCTCCGAAAAATGCTCTTCTCTGCTGCAAGCTATACATGTTCAGTGCCTCTAGCCTTTCTTGCTATGATTTGTTCAAGAGAAGTAGGACCTTTGCTGCTTAAAGCATTGTTCCATCAGCCAATGAGCCAGTAAATTAGAAGCAGTTGATGACTGGGATTGCCAGCACAAGCAGATGCCTAGCCAATCCAGGGGCCTTACAGGTACATGGCCTCCTCAGGGGTGGAAGTAGGTCCAGCTGTACAGAGTACAGCACTAAGTGGGTGACAGAGCCGAGTACTATTCAAAAAGAGCTTGATTAGAGGACGCATTGTTCTTGGGTGCAGGGTAGGCACCATCTCCTTTGGGTCCCTTTACACATGGTAGTCTTGCTACCGAGACCCTTGATAATGTAATTGTTGCATATAGCACACAAATAATGGATCTTTACTTTTAAATGGAATTACATTTGAGATAGGAAACATCCCCTTGCTTTGCTACATGGTTTTGCAAAGCACTCTTTGCAATGTAGGGAGTGATAGCTACCACAAATAACAGGAACTATACACCATGTATTATGGTATATATGAACTTATACTTATCCTGTACACAGAATACAATGATATGATATTCTTTAAGTTACCTATTTTTCTCATCCTACTACTTTGAATTAGTGCATTCTTCCCTCACTTACTTTTCTGTTACCCCTAATCTGAACTTACCTATCTCCCTGCATCATCTCATTATCTTTCCTTTTCGTATTATACAAGTTCTTTCTATCTGGTTCTACTGACATATATCTCTCACAAGATACATGTGTTACTTTATATGCAGCATCTACTTTACATTCCTCGCCGTACTATAAAATGCATTTAGTGTAGTGGAATCCTAAATCACCTCTGTTGGGATAAATCTTGATGACTTGTTAATTGTATGCAAATCCTACTGACTGACTGACTTACCAGAACACAAACATATTTGGAGAGCCAGGTCGGCTGTGAAATTGTCATTTTAAACAATCATTCTATTTTTGCCCAAACTTCACCATTATTAAAAACCCATACAAAACAAAGAGAAAAAACAAATTTGGTCAAACACCTTTTCGAAAACACCATAACACTGAATTCTGGCATTCCAAAGCCTTTGTCCCCTCCTTTATCCAGATTCTTTTTTATAAGGCTTAAGGGGAAGGTTAAGGTTAGGTTGCGGTGCAAGGGGGGTTAGGGCTGAAGAAGGGGAAGGTTAGAGTTAAGCTGCGGGAAAGGGGGATTAGGGTGAGTCGGCAGTCTACATTCAGCTGTAGTACGATGGTCTTTCAAAATTAAGACCTCATGAGTAATGTTAATTACTCATTGATCATTGCTATGTTTCAATGTCTGTCATCAATACTGTTTCTATTATACATAGAGAAATTCTTTAATTAAAAGTTTATACAAATAATAGGATCCTTTCTAATAAATTCCGTAACTTGTTTAATGTCTACAAACCAGATTGTTTTGTTTAGAATTGCACATTTATTTAATGCCTGCTCCAGCTATACAACAGGGTAATGCCCTTATGTCTGAGTAACACACTGCTTTTGCTTTCTGAGTCCTTGTGTTGACAAGATGGGATTATAAGAATGTACAAATGCACTACAAAAGTCCATACAAAGTATTTTCTTCTAAACCATTCTAATTTAATTTTCCTCTTGTTGGCTTATGATATATCCATGGATGTAACGGAACAGCCGCTGCTTAATCCGTTTCAACAACTGCTCAGTAACAAAGACAGTGAACAAATTATTATTATTTTAAATTATCTACACAGCCCTATGGTCGGGGGAAAAAAAACCTCACTAGCTCAGTTATCTTAAATTGCATGTGAGTCAGCAAGAGAAAAATAAAAAGCAATATAAATAAGGGAAAACAGCAAAAAAGAATATTAACTCCACAAAACTCCACCACTATAGAACTAAACATAAACAACATAGAACAAATTTACAACATTTGAATCAAAGATTGTCAGAGTCCGTTGCAAGTCCCCAATGTAAAGGCTCGCATTGTGAATTAAGGACAGCCGAAAGCTGTTTTTCGGCTGTTCCTATTTTTTTATGCATGGGTGAGTATGCGGTTCGCATACTCACTCATTCACTTTCGGAAGCGGCGCCGCCAGGGACTTATGGTTAGGCTACATGGGGGGGAGGAGCTTAGGGTTAGG
>WWET01001817.1:142419-156083 GCA_011038615.1 Limnodynastes dumerilii | reverse complement strand
CCCCCCCCCGCAGCCTGACCCACCCTCCCCCTCCCCTGCAGCCTGACCCTAACCCTGCACCTTTCCTGTAGTGCAGGTCCTACGTTAGCGTCGGCGGCGGTGTTTCCGAAAAGGAATGGATGAGTATGTCGATCGGCATGCTCACCCATTCTGAAATTTTTTTTCTAAAATGGAAGGGTATTCGAAATAGGGACATTCGAAAAGGAGCTTTCGGATGCCCCTATTTCGGAAATCCCTCATTCTATGCGGGGAATGCAACCAGTTAAAATGTTCCATGAGGGGAGTGTCCTGGCTGCTTGCACACTGCATCATATATATTTTATTACTGCATGTACAAATGAATTAACACATGCACGATACATCAGCTGACACCCGGCACTTTGTAATGCGTTTTAAGTGTCACATCCTAACACAAGGATCTGAAATAGGTCACAGAAGGTGAGCCCCCTGCACTCAAACATGACCTGTAGCAAGTGGTCACTCAGTTGCACTCAGATCTGAATTGACTGCATGCTCTTCGTTTTGGAGCATGCGCAGTAGAAAATCACGAAGAGAAACGCCGCGTGAGCTGCCGTACGCTCACTTCTGGGTCAACTATCTCCGATGCATCACAGATCCTCAAGTATTTGTGTGACTGCAAAGGACGCAGGTTATCTGGTGATGCCACATTGTTTTAAATACCTGTCTGCAAGGATGTGGCCACATTACTTAAGCAGCTGATGCGGTCATGCAAGCAGCTCAAATCAAGGAGGAATGAACTGGCCTGGGGTGGTACATTGCCCCAATGCCCCCTGGACCAATTCATCCCTGGTGTATAGGGGGGGTGTTACACACCTAGGAGTCTGTTTTCACACAACTTAGAAAATATTCTTCATTCTGTTTTAGTGATGGTTAGCACACAATGGCCCGTATTCACTCCTAAGAAGCTTCTGCTTCTTAGATGCGTAGATTACCAAAGTGACCTACTATGCATGCGCAGTAGGTGATTTGCGCAATCTACGTACCAGTTAGGTTCGTAGATTGCCTCTGTGTGGTCTTTATGGACCGCACAGAGTAGTTTAGGTAGAAAGAGGCGTGCTAATGCCACCTAGGGGAGTGATTAGGTAGAAGTGGGAGGGGGGAGGGATTCAGATTACCCGGGGAAGCAGGGAGAGGCATTTGTTTTTGTGATGTTTAGCACACAATGGCCCGTATTCACTCCTAAGAAGCTTCTGCTTCTGCTTCAGCTATGCATGCGCAGTAGGTGATTTGCGCAATCTACGTACCAGTTAGGTTTAGATTGCCTCTGTGTGGTCTTTATGGACTAGGGGAGTGATTAGGTAGTGGGAGGGGTTTAGATAACCCGGCAGGGAGAGGCATTCTCCTTGCGTAGAGAAGGAAACTATGCAAGGTAAGATAAGTTAACCATTTGACACTCTTGTGCCATAAGGTACCTAAAAAAGGGGGGGTGGGTTAGGTTCTGGACGGGTGAGTTAGGTACGGTTTTGTCTGAACCTAACACGCTCTTAGGTAGAATACAGCCCATATTACTTCAGCTGGATCCACTTGAGAAGTTTCCCAATAGTCAGATGCTTGGCTGCACAGGAAAAGGAATTAGTAGCAGAAAAGTGTAGCAGTAATTGCACTAAATAGGTCATTGGAAAAGCCTCACCAAGAAAACTGTGTTCAGCTCTGAAAGGCAGTAGCTTCAAGAATAAAGCACCAGACCTGAGAACACTTGGGAAACTCCTCCCATTGCTCGCATCAACGCCGGTTCATTCACACTTAAATGGAACTGCTTGCAGTATACACCTTAACATCTCAGTCGCTCAAACCCCTTTGTTAGTGCTATGAAGCCACAAGATTAAATGCTACAGAATAGTGTGTCCAAGACTTACAGCTTAAACATAAACCCAGAGTGCTGCTTAAGGAAACATTGACTAAGTTGAACTAATTACACTCACAAAACATCCAGCGCTGCCATCAGGGGGGGGGACTGCAGGGACCAAGGCCACCATCAGGGGGGGAAAGCCAGGACTATTGTCCCCCGGGCCCAGAGCTGATGAAGGCCTGCTGATACTTACCAAGCTCTGCAGCAGCAGGTATCGGCAGTATCCTATCGTCATTACTAGCTGCTCAGAGTTGTTCAGTAGCGGACTATTAAAACAGGTCCACGGTGCTCTGCCCCTATGTGACGGCACCAATGCCATCACATATGGGGACGGGTCCCACGGCTGTCTCCCAGGCACCGCATTTTCTGACGGTGGCCCTGGCAGGCACTAGAGTCCCGGGCCTGACCGGTGCTGATATTCACCACAGCTTTCCATTACTAGGAAACACATTAATCTCAATCACCAATCTCCTACTGATACCTGCTGCTAGAGAGCTGTACCGGGCTGCACATCAGTGGAGCCCTTTGTGCAGGGTGGACGTCTTAAAAAGTTAACAATCCCATCAGCATCGGTCCATTGGGAATAGTCCCTGCAGTCTGTGGCAATCCACCTATATGTGATGTCATGGCACGTGACATTACACAGAGGGCGGGGTACTGTGGCCCTAGTCCAGGATTCTGCAAACCTCATGCCACGTCTTCTTACCACCACTTTTTGCTGACCTTGGGCCGTATTCACAGCTTCAGCTTCTTAGATGCGAATATTTCATAAATAACCTACCACGAAAGTGTAGAAGGTAATTTACGCAATCAGTTAGGTATGTAGATTGTCTCCATGCGGTCTTTAAAGACACAGAATAGTTTAAGTAGAAAGAGGCAGCGTAATGACGCTTCGGGGAGTGATTAGTTAGAAGTGGGAGAAGGGAGGGATTTAGATTAGCCGGGGAGGGCGGAGAGAGGCAATGTTCTTGCGGAATTTCCTTCTTAAGAAGGAAACTCCGCATGGTTAGATAAGTAGCACTCGTAAGTGCCACAACGTGCCTAAAAACATGGAGTGGGATAGGGGCAAGACGGATCTGTCTACACATAACTCACTCATATCTCTGAATACAGTTCCTTGTTGGCAAGAAGTTAATGTGGAAAGAATTTAAGACCACTTCTAGTCATGTGCAGGAGGTGCGGTTATAGTTCAAATAAGGGCATCGGATGGGTACACAGGACTACGTTTTTTTGTTCTTGGAAATATGAGGCACCATTCTTCAATCTATAACACAATAACACAAACCAGCTTTAGCTTAGTTTAAAGATGTCACCCTTTGATAGACAAACAAGAATAGGTTGGATCAAAGGTAGAAAGACCCCCCGTCGAGCTGAAGTCTTATAAATGTTTCTAGAATTTGTAATAAAAAACAGATTTAACAATGTTTGAGTCCAGTTTTTATAAACTTTGACAAGGAAATCTCATCCATTCAACATTTTAAGAATGAAAATATTGTGCTTTCTTTGATGCACGAAGGAAAATATGTGGTATGAAAGAGATGTGTAAATGTTGTGACATCTATAAGGCACAGTGATATGTGCACATCAAAATAATATAGAGAGCGCCTCAAATTGTCCAGGAAGACCATCCAGGAGATTATTGCTGTCAATAGTTCACAGTCCAAGAAATATTTAAGCTGCGTCTAACAATATCGAACGCATAAAAAAATGATAAAAAAATAAATACGTTCTAAGACTGTGGCATTAAAGTGATTGATTATTGTGTTTTCGTAGCAAAGAAAAAGTCAAACTCAAGACAGTATCATAAAACCCGGGTCGCTCCTATACTGTACTTTCACACTACACTGATTTAACTAGAAAGCACTACCTGCCATACCTTTAAGCTGAATCACTGAAGGGTGACAGGAAAGAATGATTCACGTTCACTAATGGCAGGAAAAAAACAGCATTAAAATGCTCTGGTGTGACACCATGCTAAAATGTACTATTCAAGGCATCTTCTCATAAATGTACTGTACTAAAGTTTATGGACATATTTGCTTAGTAAAAAAAATAAAATAAAATAAAATAAAAAGTTCTTTGATGTTTTCATTGTTATTGTGCGACACACGTCTTAGATTTTCTGTTCTTCGATCTTTAAACATCAATCAAAGTTTAAGCTGCATAATTTAACAACAAAAGACCGGATTTAGACTTCCAAATTTGAATGCATATTTAGGAGGATTTGCGGGGAAAGGATCGTAACACATTATCATACAGACAGATTTAAGATGAACGTATGGACGTATATGTGGGTGTTTCCTGCCATTTGCACCACTGGTAATTGCGCATGTGGACTAGCAGACTTATGGATAAGAATCCTCAGTATCCAATTGTAGGACAGGGCGGAACGCATAATGGGTGGATCCAGCCCAATGTGTGTAAGCTATGTGTGCGTTAGGGGGGATCTTTGTAATAGTTACAGTAAGGGCATATGTATGACCTTACGCCTATGTGTGAGGGGAGTGGCCTCGGTTGGTCCACACATTAGAGAGTGCGACTCTAGATTTAAATGTCGAGGAGAGGTTTTTTAGCTCCTGGCTGTTAGAAGTCCACCCACACAAGGGCCTACTACAGGGGTATCAACTATTCGGGCCCTGAGGAGAGAGGGGACCATTGCAGCTGCTTTCCCCACACTGTAAGCAAGCTGTCAAAGGCTGACAGCTTAAAACAGCGCATGAGTGTTGAGCGTTGTAGTGCTTCTATAGCTTCTGACAGCTTCTGTTTGACAGCGGCCCTTCCCAGCTCTAGTCCAGTCCCGTCTGGCTTCAATTTGTCCCACCCATCTAGACTCGGGCCGGGTCTTCTTGCTATAGGGCAAAAGTCTGTCACCTTCTACCCCTAAGCGAACCACCCTTTTTTCGAAAGGCCCATTCCATGTAACGAACTGGCTGGGAAATCGATTGCTTATGCCTCGATGATGGCTTATGCCTCTGAAAGGTGAGTTTCCCCCAACCCGCTCCCTAACCCAAACCCTAAGTCCCCCCTCCGCAGCCTAACCCTAAGTCTGCCCCATCTCAGCCTAACCCTCCAGTCACTTACCTCTCCGGCTTTCCCGAAAATGAGTGTGTCTGTCTGTACAATCTCTCTGCATATCCCTGTTGCAGATTCTACCATTCATCTCCAGTGTGTTTGTCTGTGCAATATATTTGTATCTATCTGGATTCCCTTCCTGCATTTGTTCTGTGCCACCCACAGGTCTAAGTCTCTCCTTTTCCTGCTTCCTTTCTCTTATGGATCAGAGCTTCTAATTAAATCCCCTGCACCATGGACCATGTGTATGCAGTCGCACAACACTCCCAAAAGTGAATGGGTGAGTATGCGAATCGCATACTCAACCATTCATAAAAAAAAAATTCTGAGAGGGCTTGCATTCGAAATAGGGGCAGCCGAAAGCTGTTTTTCGTCTGTCCCTAATTTGAATGAGAGCCCTCTCAGACTAGCAATGCTGAAAAGTACAGGCCATTGCTTCTAAATCTAGCAGAATCTACTGCACAAAATCCGATCGCATGAAAATCTGGATACAGACCGATAATAGATCACCAAACCGGCTGAGCTGTACATGGTAATGATGGATTCTTGTGCAGTGGACTTCTGACATGACAAGATGGGTTTATTAAGTAAGGCACAAGGGGGTAGATCCAGAACTACGTTTTTGATCTGCGTAACATATTTTCTATGCACTCCCCTCGGTCGGACGTACTTTTGCCGTCTTACGCATTCCAAACCCTACCTTAACTTTTCCATGCGAAACTCCCGACGGCCGTAATGGCTGCACATACTTACGCAGCTAAGCACGCCCATACTGTACAATTTAAATGCCTCATCCCGCCTCCGAAGCGTAATTTATGGGAGACGTATGTTTGGCAAGCCCCAACGTAAGGAGATGCGCTACTGATACTTGAAAGCCCCTTACGCTATGAGCTACGTGGTATAAAATCTGCCCCGCGCATGCACAGTAAGTACTAATGAGTGATTTTGCGCAAGCGCCAAGCGTAAATTCATTCATGGATGTTGTCCTGGATCTGCCCTAAGAAGACTAACATACATTTTTCTTTACTTCCTCTGCGGCATTTAGCAAAGTCACAGTCCCGAATGGTCTCAGTCCTTTCATTCTGTGTGAGAAGAGGAGGGTTGTGAGAACGTACAAAATTGTTCTCTGAAGCCACCTGCATTTGGAGATCCTTAAAGATCCCACAGGTAACTCCCTTACTTCCGATCTATGATGATCTTATCTCTACTGAATGCATAGCTTTGTGCTCCATGGCCTAAGACTGGGAATAGCATTCGAAATCTGGTAAGTGCACATTTCTAAATCATCACCTTTCTAAATCATCTCACCGTCCCCCCTCTCCACCCGGCCACACCCCTGTTCCCACTGTAACCACGCCACTGTCTCCAAGTGCTGTAAAACTACGCGTCCCAGCATGCTATGTCAGTTATCAGCAATGCCTATGCCGTCAAAGCATGATGGGGCTCGTAGTTTCACCACACCTGAAGAACCACAGGTTGGCCAGGACTGAGCTAAAGCCACCACCAGTATTGACACCAGTTAGTAAAGACGGATATCACAAAGCCATAGAATTAAGTGTCACAATAACGATGAAAACAATTTGTATGCAAAAGCCAATGCAAAATGCAATTACATTTATAATGGGTGCCATATATTGCAAATAAAATAGCCGTTTCTATGTTTCCAGTTATTATCCATTAAATCCTGTAGGTATAAATTTTGTGAGTTCAAATTTACAGGACCATAATGTCTGTGACAATAATTGCTACTTACAAAGCGTGAGTGTGACTGTTAGTAAGCAGTATATTTAGTGCTACATTCATAAAGCTCAACACTGACACATCGCATCTTCTTTATGTCTTTATGTGTGGGGTATTTTTCCCTGGTGAAGTCACAGGCTACTCAGAGGCTCTCCATACATTTTTACAGCTTCCCTGAATGGATGAGACCGCGATCACATTAAACTACTGACTCAGAATGTTCACTTGATACATTTATACACAATAAAAACAAACATCCACGGAATGCAAGCATGGGATTGTTTCCTATTTAATAAAAGATTGCTGACTACAAGGTAGACTGTTGGCATGATGTGCAATCCACGTTTAAATAATGCTATGAAACGTCTGCCTTTCCAATTAGCTTGAGGCTATTTAATGGACAGCCCTTATATGAGGGCGTATTGTGTATTGATATACATGGTGTATTGATTATACCTACACTCTCTGGCAATTAACACAGAGAAAATGTCTGAAAATCACACAATGCATTGTACACCTATGTACCAGCAAACCAGTCTCAAAGAACATATATAATAAAGTATGTCATATAAATATATAATAATGGGGTAGATCCAGACCTACGTTCCCTTTCTGTTTCAATGTGTAGCGTATTTACGCTATTGTAATTACTATTCACTCCCCTCGGTCGTATGTACTTTTGCCGTTTTACACTTTCCAAACCCTATCTTAACTTTCAAGTCGTAACTCCTGTCGATCAAAATGGCTGCACGTACTTACGGGACTAAGCACGCCCATACTGTACGATTTAAATGCATCACCCCACCTCCGAAGCAAAATTACGGGGGTGTCATATGGCTGGCATGCCCCTTTGTCTGTAGTCACGCGCATGTGCAGTACATGCAAAATAGCGTTTTTACGCCTCCGGCTAGCGGGCATAGTTCTGGATCTGGGACAATATATGTATCAAAATGGATCTGAAAATCAATGCAAAAAATCGGTAAAAACAAACATGCAGAGTGGATATGTGACTGCATGACAATGGCCGAATCCAGATTCACTCAAAGGGAAGGGGCGTTTTACGATCGCTGAGATTGGAAACGCCCCCTTTTTTGGTCATGTGGCGAAAGCGCAAGTGTCGCAGTACCTGGACAGAATTCTAGGTCCAGAGGATTCAGATCTGTTCGGATACTTGACCTGACCGCTGGAGGAGCAGAGCTGGAAGCGGAAGCACTTCCACTCTGTGGAAGGGGGTGGTATGTAGCTTGCACAGTAAGGGCTGGTTTCAGCTCTTATGTACAATGAAGATGTCTGCATCACTCCTAGTTTACATGGGGATGGTGCAGAAATCTTAAAGTAGTGGTGAGCCGGTGTATGTCCGCACAAGCTTGAATGTAAATGAATTTAGGATGCAGCAGGACAGAGGGGGGTCTAGATCTGCTCCAATGTCACAAATAAGTTACAATATAAGAGGGAGGGGACATGGATTAAACACGAATAATAAGGTGGACCTAGCGATTAACACTGCAGCGCATCAATATCTTAATGGAGAAATGACAATTCCCTTTTGGCAGCACATGTTTCCCGTTAGGCATGACATGGTAAAACACATTGCAGTATAGCAGATGGGATGACTTTGATTACATGCTAATGATACAGCCTTTGTAAAATCGGAAATGCAGAAAGCATCAGTGGCCTGATACAGAACATATGGAGGACCCCGACATAGCATGGATTGGCGGTGTGAGTCCAGGATTGGAATTTACAGCAGTGAAAGCCTTGGGGAAGCTTTAGTCAGGGTCTGTATTAACAAGGCAACTGACGCACATGTTGTAAGAATAACACTTTCAAATGAAATGAATCCATTTTCTGCCTATCAGGGGGCAAAACTAGAGGGGGTGCCCAAAGGGGAGGGGGGTTGTGGTCCCCCTGCACTGTAAGCAAGTCCCACTCCCACCTGGCTCTAAATAGTCCGGCTCATCACTCATCCATGGAATGCTAAACACTGTTTTAAGCTGTCAGCCTCTGACAGCTTCTAGCAGGCAGTGGTCCTGCCCAGCTCCTCCCCCTGACTCCACCTAGTCCCACCCATCTAGACTCAGGCCCAATAGCAAGGATGCGGAGTCTGTCACCCCCCTCCCAGCTATCTATCAGTAACTACAACACTCTAAAGCCACCATCACAAGTCACCATCGCCAAGCACTATGTGCAGCATACAGTAAAAACTGCAAACAAACTCAGTTACCATCCCCTTGACATGACTTTAAGCAAGTCAGTTCATATTCCCCCATCCCACCCAGACTGCCTAATATAAAACCAACTTATTGGGAGGCTGCAAGTTAAAGTAAAGGTTTTTGCCCACCGTCTAGGGGTAGAGTTCCTATTGTTGGGATAGTTTTCTCACTATTGTGGGGGCGAGGTTTACTATCTCTGGATAGGGGTTGTTTGGTTAAGGGATCCAAAGTATGCCTGTGTTGGGGGGGTGTACGGGGTGGGGGTGGGGGGGTTTGTTTTTGTTCTTGTTGAATGTCATGTACTGTACACTGATTGTATTGCACAAATGTTTGATGTCAATTTTTACTTGCCATGTGGTATCTATTTTGAGCGAAGATGCTTCAAGTTTCTCTTGGTGGGAGGGATTTGGGGGTTCTATGGGTTGTATCCTGCAATGTCTTTGTTTCCCTCTGTTATGGCGGGGTTAACCTGTATGGCCTGGAACGTGCGGGGCCTAAATAACAAAATTAAGCGCTCGTTGGTGTTGTCTTATGTTAAGCGGGCAAACCCTGATATAATCTGTCTCCTGGAAACGCATTTGGTGGGCAGCAAAATCCTTGCGTTAAAGAGGGCATGGGTGGGGTGGGCGTTCCATTCCACATTCTCATCTAAATTTGTCCAAACAGTACTAATAGTACTAGTCATGCATCAATTGGATCTTTGGTGGTGCTCTTAAATTAAATATAGGAAAAAGCAACATGAATTTTATATGAAGACACACTGGGTGCTCATCAGGTTTAATATATTATCCCTGTTATACCTAAAACATAGAAAAACATAACAAAACTTTGTAGCTAAAGATGGAACATCAGCAAAATATAATGTTAATAATTAGTGCAGAGTTGCTAATATTACACACTGTTCCTTCTCAAGACTTGGTATGGATCCATATTTGTTTGCAAAATTCAAATACATTGGCTAACCTACCAATTTTATATGGTATAGCCATTGCGGATTTATTTAGACATTTAGAAAATGGCAGGTTACTCTACCAAAACTCCCTTTGTGATCTTAGATGCTTTCATGTGTAAAGGTACCAACAGATGTTAAGTTAGGTGGAGGATAACTCATTCCTACCTGCATATGTGTTATATACTGTAGCTGACTAGGAATAAACCAAGAAGTTGGTGTATTTTGTTATAGTGTAAATTGTCTGTTTATGGACATGTTTTATCCATATAAAGTTATTCTATACACCAAATGGGACCCTGCATAATAACAATGGATGTTATAATAGTAAACATGGTGGACAACTGCAAGTGAAAACATTAAAATCATGAATATGAGACATGTATTGGGCTATATATATAATAATGCAGGGAAACGGCACTCCATAAACGCAGTGAAACTTGCTGGGGTGCACTGCAGGATAAGGTTCATAGAAATAGCGATAAAGAGGCACTCCCACACTGGAAAACGGTGCAAAAAAGTGGTCTGTTTAATTAACCGACGTTTCAGGGAAAATCCTCCCCTATCCTCAGGCCCACCCATGTATTATTTTGTGGCCTGTCCCTCATTGGTGACATTTGTTTGTTTCTACTATGTGGGAACATTACCTATGGGTCCCCTCTTGATTTTATTCGCACTGAGGTTACATGCCATGTGCCTTTCGTTCCCCTAATGTCTCCTTTATAGGGTTAATTCTCCCAGTAAATAAGTGGGCGGTTTCTCGCTAACTCCTGTCATTTGGATCCTATTGTGCTGCATAGATTTTTTGCATAATTTTCCACAGTATTTACACTTGTTTAATTTGTATTACTGGTTTCACACCGTTTAATGGTGATCCGGTATATTTTTTTTTAACTGTAATACGATTCTCTTCTGCCTCCCAGGCGTCCCTGACAACGGAGGCCGTTGCCATCAGCACGGGCGCATCATTTCCAGTGCACGCTGGGCGTCCTTCCGGTGTGTTGGACGCGCCGTCACTCTGTGCCAGGATTCGCCGAGAAGCAGACGATTGGGTGAGCGGTAACTCTTTTTCACTATTTAAATGAATTTTGTACTCTGTCATTTTAACCCTGATGAAAGTTTACCTATAAACTGAAACGTTGGTGAAAAACAAACTACCTTGGTTGGTGTATTGTATTATCGCTTAGCATATCTCCTGAGTGCCGCCCTACATCTGGACGTATATATATATTTATTTATTATATATAGATAGTAAACCTGTATTTTTATAAGTCATCATTTCACAAATACATGGGCACATCTTTCAACAAGTACTACAGAAGAAATTGGTGATTTTTAAATAAATAATCATACGTGAACATTTTCCTTTGTAAATACTCTCCCTGGAGATATTTTTGAAAAACTGCAGAGATTCAAGCTGCACACGGGATAAAGGGCTGTTGCGTGCTTTGGGAACGCTATCAAAGACATTTCTTTCGTTAAGTGGGAATCAAGGCTCCATTTACAGTAAATTATTAAATTGTTTAAATGTCATCATTCTGCTGCCAAAATAACTTTTATTTTAATAAAACACATTTTTGGCGAAAGTGCCCCCCCATCCTAACACGCTTGACACGAACCGGGTCTGTTCCTTTTAAAGAGCTAAATGTCTTGGGCTTAATGTGGACCTAAAGGCAAGCAAAGTGGAATATTTTATTAATAACAACCATCGTTGAGTCACAAGTTTTCAATTTGAGAAATCCTAATGTTTTGACAATATCCATTTCGAAGGGTTTTTTTTTTTTTTTCGAACCCTACAGGCAAAATAGCACAATGCATTAAAATGTAGGTTTATAAAGCTTAAGTTTATCTAAGTCATAGCAAGTATCATTTGCTGAACTCCAGTCAAAATTTAGCCCCCTGAGTCCGCTTGTCCAGGATTTAGGTGAGAACACCTACTGGGATATAACCGTTACTCTAGTAACTAAGGGTCAACTGAGTTTGCTGGTGAAAGTTTAGATGAATAGGTTCTATTGCACTCCCCTCTCCTGGGGCCGTATTCAGAAATGCGTTTGTTCAGAAGTACGCAATTATACACACGCCTGTACAAAGCGAACACCCATGACACTCCTCTCTCAAGGCCGTGCAATCGTAGACTTACACCTCCATAGACCACCTCTAACTTTACTTGTGTACATACGTGCGTATAAGTATGCCATATGTGCGATTCTATGTAACCGCGCCCTCAAAGACTCATTTAAATGCCCCCCCCCACCCTCTTTCACGTAACTTTTCAGGTACATATTTCAACCCCGCCCCTCCGTACGTATGTCCCGAAGTGGGATTCACATGTCGTGCCTAAACCACTTACGTGCGTATATTCAATGATATTTACGTAAATAAAGTTATTACACATGCGCAATTAAAACGTACCTAAAAATATACAAACTACTTCACGTGAAAACGGATCTGTGAACATGTTCCCTGGTCTTTATTCCAAAAGGAGAAAAGTGCTTTGCAGAATTTTCATGACAATCTGAATCCAAAAAGATGGAAATGTCCACACTCGGTCCGCGCTTTGCAGGTCTGCTCAGAGAACGCCAGGAGAGATCATTAACACCACCTCCGGATACCGTGTCCGTTAGCAGCATTCACATCCGCTCCAACAAAGAGACCTGTGCCATTTATCACAATGATTGAGATTCCCCATCCCGGTAATAAGGGGCTCACCGGTTAAAGATCTTCTTCAGGTCTCATTATGGACGATATTTGGCCATATTATTTGGAAACCTTTTTTTTTCTTTCTTTAAACTATACCAAAGATGCAGCCGAATCTTACCACCCAGGTCTGGATTAAGGTTCTTGTGGGCCTGGGGTTGAAAATGATCAAGGGTCCGTTGGATTGGGTGTGATGTGGGGGGTGGTCAATTAAGTGTAGTGGGGGGTCTGTGCTACAGAGGGCATAGATAGCACCTACTTCTAGCCACGTATGCCAATCAAGATGATAAAATCCAAAAGTTGTATTTGCACAAATCAGAGATGAAAAAGTATTAAAAAAAAAATCACTGCCACTGCTCCTCTTCACCTCGAATCATTTATTGTGATTTACAACGGTCACCTACAAAGCTGGTTCAATAGTGGCCAGTTCCCCTTCTGCAAACCCTAAATGTGCACCCTTTTGTTTTACATTCTATTACCCACATCTTAAAGTAATAGGTATACCATGAATAATAAATAGACCCCCAAAATGTTTTACTGACCACCAGACGTATTCACAGATCCTTTTTAATGTGTGTTCAACGGGGTTGAAATACGTACCTGTAAAGTTACGTAAAAGAGGGTGGAGGGGGGGGCATTTAAATGAGTGTTTGAGGGCACGGTTACCTTACTCACTGTGGAAAATACTTTTAAAGAGTCTAACCTGATCTGGAGAGGGTCGATGGCTAGAGAGCGTTCTCCCTGGAGAACGATGATGGTGGTGATGGTGGTGATGATGATGGTGGTGGTGGTCATCTTCATAGTTGTCCGCTATCAGCTTCATTCGATTTTGTGTCTGGGTAGAGAAAAAAATAAAGAAATAAAACCTTACATTACATTTGGTATAAACAGTGAGCTCTACTTTGTAACAATCCACAATCAAGATAGCTGGCCATGTCCTCATCTCACCCGTCATATAAAAACCTGATTGTACTCCAAATACATAACCATATCTTCTCATCCTGCCACTAGTAAAATAAAACCACGTGTGCTGGAAAAAGTAAACAGTGATTGGGACATCCAAATTTTGTACTGTACATCCCTCCGGCTTTGTAAAAAAAAAATAAAAAATAAAAAATATATA
>WWET01001817.1:113964-132491 GCA_011038615.1 Limnodynastes dumerilii | reverse complement strand
CCCTAACCCTCCCCTTCCCGCCTATCCCTAACCTTCCCCTTCAGCCCTATCCCTAACCTTCCCCTGCAGCCCTATACCTAACCTTCCCCTTCAGCTCTAACCCTCTTCAGCTCTTTCCCGGTAGCAAATTTTTCACTGGCGAGCATTTCGAACACGATTCAGCTGCCATTCATCAGGCAACTGTATCATATTCCCAATAAGGCCAACTGGACCAGCAACCACACCCTCATATACAGTTTAGACTTTTAGATCCAGCCTAATAAATATAATGACCCGGATTCACAACCGCGGACATGTTATACATACGCCCGTAAATTACAGAGAATAGCTACTTTGCAAGCGTAGTATCTATTTTACATAATCTACGTATACGCGCTCTTCTGTGTGGGTTTCATTCCACACTCCAAAAACAGACTGTCAGTTCCATTGGGGCAGGGACTGATGTGTGAAATTGTTCAGCGCTATGTAAGAGGATGGAGCTTTATAAAAATCTGTTAAATATAAATAAAGAATAAACCTTTGTGGGTCAAAATATTTGTCTCTACTGAGAAGGGCAGATTCAGCAAACGGATTTCTCAACCATCGTCCCGCAATTGCTGAGCTATCCAGGCATCCTCTAGTTTGTCACACCCACAGATAAATCTGCAATAGCTGGGGACTTCCTTAATGTTTCAGGCTTGACCACACAGAAAGTCCTGGGATTACGGAATACTACTCATTGAGAGAGAATGCACAGTGTACAAGAAGAAACTCCCACTTACATTTGCATCCAGACCCTCTGTAAAAGGGTCGGAAATGTCATTCTGGATGCATCTACATGCGTACAATGAAGAAACGGATACAACCCAAAGGGAACACATATATACGGGAAGGGGGGGGGCAGATTTATGGATCCAGACCTTTTATGGCAAGAGGTCAACATGACCATATAAAGCTTGTAGAAGAATAGTTTAATGAAGCCCTTCACACAATAGATCAGTATTTATATGTGGGGTGTGTGCCTTAATGCCTCTATACATCTGTTCTTGGTTGTGAGCAATATTTATTCATGCTCTAAAAAACAATGAATTTTCTTGATGTAAATAAAATCCACACACTCTAAACGCACATGAAAGATGTCAGCTAAGTCACAACAACGTCCACGTGCCAAAACTGTAAAATAAAGCATCTTCCAGGCTTGCATGCAAGTTCCAAACAAAATGTATCTGAGGTGACCACAGTAACACAGCACGTGCTATATTATTTACATTTGTGTTTAATAATATTGGATTATTTCATCCAAATCTCAACTCCTTGTGGAATAGCCAGCACTGTCAGGGAGTTCTTAACCAAGGACCCCTGTAGCGAAAAGAGAATAAGCAGCTTTGAAGATTTCTATAACTTTGCTGCAGACACAGGGGAGGCACAAGCTTTCATGGAGAGAAGAGAAAACCTAAACAAATTGAGCCATTAGATGAAGCTACATACAGATTTGTGCAGGCTTCTAGATCGCCACACACAATTTCAATCTCTTGAACGCCGGCCACCAGCTTGCAATAGTATGTGGGTCGCCGCTGGGAACGGGCCTTTTTCAAAACAGTTCAGAACTGGCTGGGAAATTGCAGAGACGAAGCAATCGATCCCCACAAGAGAGGAGACAGTGCTGCGAATGGTAAGTATAAATTTAACCCCAACCCTTACCCTAATCTGTACCCTAACCCTTCCTCCCCATAGCCTAACCCAAAGACTCCCATCCCCGCAGCCTGACCCTAAGACACTATTCTGCCTAATACTAAGACTCACCTACCAGCAGCCTGACCCTAAGACTCCCTTCCCCGCAGCCTATCCCAAGGACTCCCCTCCCCGCAGCCTGACCCCAAGACTTTCCTCCCATTACACTAACCCTCACTTTCCAGTACTCTAACCCTAACCCTCCCCTTTAATTACCCTAACCCTGCCTTAATAAAAGCCTAACCATAAAACTCCCCGGAGAGTGTTACCCATTCTTATTTTATTATTTCAATCTCTTGAACGCCGGCCACCAGCTTGCAATAGTAGGGGGGTCGCCGCTGGGAACGGGCCTTTTTCAAAACAGTTCAGAACTGGCTGGGAAATTGCAGAGACGAAGCAATCGATCCCCACAAGAGAGGAGACAGTGCTGTGAATGGTAAGTATAAATTTAACCCCAACCCTTACCCTAATCTGTACCCTTACCCTCCCTCCCCTTAGCCTAACTTATAGACTTCCATCCCTGCAGCCTGACCCTAAGACACTATTCTGCCTGATACTAAGACTCCCGTACCAGCAGCCTGACCCTAAGACTCCCTTCCCCGTAGCCTATACCTAAGACTACCCTACCCGCAGCCTGACCCTATGACAACCTTCTCCGCAGCCTATCCCAAGGACTCCCCTCCCGGCAGCCTGACCTCCCATTACACTAACCCTCACCTTCCAGTACTCTAACCCTAACCCTCCCCTTTAATTACCCTAAACCCTGCCTTCCTCAAAGACTAACCATAAAACTCCCTGGGTTTGAGTGTTACTCATCTCTCCGGTCGGCTGCGTTTCCGAAAAATAGATGGGTAAGAATCGGTATACTTACCCATTCTTCTTATTTTTTTTTTTCGAAAATGGCTGTCTTTTTGAAAAAGAGACAGACAAAAATTAGTTTAGCAGCTCTTTTCAGTTACATTTAGGACCTGATCGAGCCCCCACTGTAACTCCCCTCAATCATGTGGATACCATGTGACTTACGCTGCCATAAGGCAACCTTAAGTCACACGAGCAGAGCATCGGCCACACTGTACAATTATAATGCTTCCCCCGCCCATCTTGGCCAGCAGAGGGGAAGCACAGCCTCTTCGTACAAAACATTGCATGCCACATCTGGAGGGAGCATGCACCCTTCCCTCCAAACACTCCACTTACACACTTTGCATCCATAAGTAGGGTAACATTCTGAAGACTGGATCCGACCCTTAGGCCCCGATCCTGAACTACGCTGCCATGCGCTGGGCAGATGTTGTCCGGTGTAGCTAAAGCAACGCCCGATCATTGATCGGGCGTCCGTAGCAGCAGCGTAGTAACGCTGGAGGGGGTGTCCCCCAGTGCTACTACGCTGCAGTTAGAGCAGGTAGGCGGGGGGAGGGAGAGTAATGAGGCTGGGAGGGCGGCATTAATACATCCCAGCGTATTTACACTCCCTTACGCCGGCTGAAGTTAGGGTAGCCTTCAGCCGGCATAAGGGAGTGTAAATATGATGGGGAAGGGGGAGTGTCAGGGGGAGTCCCACGATGTAACGCTGAGCGTTAGTATGCTCAGCGCTACATCGTAGGTCTGGATCAGCCCCTTAGTTACTAATATGCACACATGGACCATAAATGTGAAAGCACCAGCATAGCTACATAGTAAAATTCTTCTTTATATCCAGATGGTTTTGTCATCTGGACTTTCATTCCAAAATTGCCATGTATGCAGTCCACCTTTGCAATCAGTATTATGTTACCACATATAACAATAATCCAGAAGCGGGTTTCTCCCCTCGTCTGCAGCTACACAGAGGTTAAGACAGGACTCCACAGACAAATGGGGAAGATATATTGATCAACATCTACAGGATCAATTCCTGAAAGCCTTGGAGTCTACCACATGATTGGCTTTATTCAGAGATCCGTTTTTCACTAAAGTTCCGTGCGTATTTTTAGGATCGGATCAATTTTGAATCAACTGCGCATGCGTAGTAACTTTTATACGCTGTCAACATAGAGGATAAGAGCGGAAATGCCTAAGGGACGGACTTCTAAGAAATCCGCACCTAAGTCAGACGGATCTCTGAATACGGCCCGGTATCTCTATCGTTACTGAATTACCACTATTCCCTAGGCTATTAATGGCTAAGAGTTTGCATTTACTCACAATACCCCCTTACTCACACATTTGTTGTTGCTTTAATTCCTCCCATAGTGGGTCATCATGGTAACACACACCTGTTATAGCATGTAACAGCCTTAGAATTTATGTACTGGTCCCACCACCCTGGTTACACTCTCCGCAAAGAAACTCTGAATTTCAAAAAAGGGACATCAGAAAGTCCCTTTTTCCCATACTTGCCGTGATCTACTTTTTTTTAAATAAATGGGTGAGTATGCCATTTGGCATACTTCACCCATTAACTTTCGCAATGAGCGATATCCCTCCACCGCTAATATCGCCGGACCTGGAACAGGTAAGTACACTATCTCTGCAGGGTTAGGGTTAGGGATAGGGTCAGGTTGCAGGGGAGGGAGGCTTAGGGTCAGGCTGCAGGGGAGGGAGGGTTAGGGAAAGGAGAGGGGGACTATTTTCTCAAAATTTTCGGCTTCAGAGCTTTCCGTGCTCCGTGGATCGATTGCAATGCCTCTTTTTGGCACTCTTAAGTCGTATGTAGTTGGATTTTTTCTGACCAAGCATTCTTCCCACCACCCTTAGTTTAGTTATGTTCTGTGCTGCATTTGTTTTGTACGATCCAGTTTCCCACTAATTTCAGGACTGTGTCGATCCTATACACTGTAATTATGAAGATTTGTTAATTGCATGTTTGGTGTTTGAACTGATATGATCAGCTGTACTTGGCAACAAATTTGTGTTTGAAGACAATGCCTGTCCCTATGAATGCTCTGTATTTCTCTTTGTTGAAAGTCACAATAAAACAGGGTTGCCGACTTTTCTTAGCCATAGATGCCTGCAAGGAAGCGGGGCTTAATGACGTGATTTATGCAAAACGCACCAGAAGCCCCGCCCCTGACTATCAATGCACTTTTTCTTAGTTTTACTAGGGATGGGGAGGGGTGGGATTTGATGATGCAAATTGCATCATCAAGTCCCGCCCTACCTCTGGTAACACTAGGAATACTGCCATTCAGGTAGGTGGGACTTGAGGTCGTGGTTTGCATGAAACCATGGCCTCCAGCCCTCTGTGTGAGATTTGCCGGCTCTCCCGGGGTTACTGGCAGAGTCGGGAACCCTGCAACATAATGTTGTTGAAGAAAAATAAAAAGTAAAAATTACTGTGCTCCTGTTTCACAAGGGCAAATCCATGGAAGAATGGCATGGCAATGAGCCTATCTTATAACAACTTCTATATATGTGTGTATTTAAGGCTATGTAAGCCTACATTAGTCTTGTAAATTATTTGGGCTAGATTTACTAAACAGCAAAAAGGAAAAGTGGAGATATTGCCCATGTATGGAAAGTAAGAGCTAGAATCTAATTGGTTATCTCCTCCACGTTTCCTTTTCCATAAATTAGTAATTTTAGCCATTTATGTTGGAAATTCCAATGGTTCAAGCTACAAAAAGCTCAAACTTTTTATCCGAAAGAGCATAGATGCCTTGAGTGGGATGCAGGATGCCTGAAGGGACCTAGACAGGCAACAACTCATTGAACAATTTCTGTTTATCAGGAACATCATTTCCAAATACCCACTCTCCGGGATCTGCTAACACTAGCAAAGCATTTCGGCTTGAGCACTGTCTGAGTTTTCTTTTTTGTTGTGGTCACTGTGTGTAAAGCTTTCAAGTTTTGTGAGATAATAGGCTGTCTCCATAACACAGGAAACAACTTGCAATAATAACACAATACTACAGACAGTAACATATAGGCTAATCATACAAAAAAAAATGTCCATTGCTCGGCACGCCAAATGGCATAATTATACAGTGCTACGTGGGATCGTTCTCACAAAGAAATGGGTTGAAAAAAGTGTAATTAAAGCTTACAACAACATCTCCCTTGGGCATTTCAGCACAAGCCTTTTCTTCTCACCGTGGTGATGATTTTGTTTTTGCCTTTTTTTGTCTATAGATTCAGGAAATAACTTATTATATGGCACAGTTAAAGAAAATAATTATTGTAAAAGCAGACGGAGTAGGAAGTTATAGAAGTCTTAAGCTTTAAGCTAGACAAAATGCCTGCATTATTTAAAATAATTGGGAACCTGACTGCGTTACAAAGCCTCAGAAAGGTTTTTGTACTTTTTTTTTTCACAGGATTCTTGTGATTTTTATTTTTTTTTAAATGCTACAACGCTTTTATTCCAGCATTTACAGAAGAAGCAGCGTGAAAAAGAGCTACTTTTACGGCTGTTATTGATCTGTGTTTGTCTCTCTCTTTCAGATCCACATGTGGCTAAATATGTGTCATTTTGTAATTGTTATCATTAATGTAATGGCAAATTAGAAGGTTAAGGGGCAGAGAAGAGGTGTGTATTTTAGGTCAATAGGATCTAAATTAGACACACTGCAAAACCAAATGGAAACAGGTGACAAGACACCGGGGCAAAATGAAAAGGTTAACGAGTTGTCTTTGGAGTGGCCACACTATTATTATAAAGCACAGCCATTATTTGTTGCAGTTCTTAAATTAAGCCGCTGCATGAACATAGCCGGGGCTTGGGACAAACATCTGGAAGAAGTAGTAAATAATTAAAATGTACATTAATTTTCTAACACATTGGAAAAACATAAAAGCATTTTAAGATTAGTTTGAATAAACAAAAACATGTGGCCCTGAAACAAAACTATACCCAACAAGCTCTGAGTGTTTTAATTTTGTTTTAAACATTTATTTTAAAGTGGACTAAACTATGATATCCAACATTGCGGGGCTGATTCAGAGTTGCCCTTCCACCTTTTTTGTAGGTGCAAGTGTAGACCTGAGCAATACCATGTTGAATTGCAAGGGGAGGAAGATTTCAATTGTAAAATCAGAATTAAAATTAGGAGGTGAAGTTTCTTAGCTCTAACTATTTTATAGAATAAACCTAAAGCTATGAGGTATTTTAGTTCTATGTGTAAAAGTAATGTATTTTCCCTGCATGCAAAAATGTTTCAATTTATTAACGCCCCTTACTTAGAAAAATGGTTTAGCCGAGCTGTACATTTCCACCTAAAAAAAGGTGTAAGTGCATCTCTGAATCAGCCCCTGCCTGTCTGCTATTATTTGTGTATTATAATTTTTTGTCACTTTTTATTTAGATAAATGCTTCCCAAATATCCTGATTAGGGCAGTCCAATCTTGAGTTTTGTCCTGACTGACTTTTAAGCAGGATACACACTGGGGATTTTCAGTAAATAGTCTTTCCAATCACACGATTAAAATACCGTTTCCCCAGATATCTTATCAGTGTGTACTGTCCAAAGATCTCTTAAAAGACACAGTACAGACTTGCAAAATGCAAATATCTTTCCATCTTTGATCTGGAACATTAGGAGCTCCAAAAGATCAAATCAAAAGATTTTTGAGCATGTTTGGACAGTACACACTGGTGAGATATCTGCTGAAATGGTCTTTTGTGATTGGAAAGATTATCTGATGAAAAAGCCCCAGTGTGTACCCAGCCTTAATTTGTCCCATGGCTGGAAGAGCCGGGAGGAATGTCATGGCAAAGCAGGTCTCCAGAAGCACTAGGCATTCTCTTGGGTGTTAGGTGGCCATATCACCACCGTATTGTGGTAACACTCTGCTCATACCTAATTTCACAGCATGTTCTCAATCAAGAAGTTACAAGTCTAGGGACACGTTTTAGCACCAACATATTATGGAGTGCTTTCAGAGAATGGTTAATCATTCTCATTGGTTCTTGCTTGAGGAGCCTACATTAGACACTATATCAATTGATTATTGATGGAGATCTCTGTCACTTAACATCACTATGATAACAAAGACTTCTCCTTCCAGAGAGATGCTATGCCCTTGTGTAGACACCAATTGCACTTAACCTCATGTAAGTATTCATGAAATCCATCTGCCATATGACCCATGCATTGACTTTCATGGTACACCTTCACCTTCTGCACCTGGATTGAAGTACCAAGCCTTCATATACAAGGCCAAGTCTCCTATGAACCAATGTCAGCACTACATTTCAAGTGGTAGAATGCAGGCATATCACTTAGCCAGATCCTAAGTGTAATGAAACCTTAATCAATTCTCTCACTGCTATCCTTTATAATACAAAATACTAACAGAGAAGGGAATCATAGGATGAGTAAGATGACGAGGCGAGGGGATATTTAAGAAGACTCGTAACGAGTTCCTTTGAGGAATTTGCAGCTGTGGGGTGGATCTAGAATGGAGAGCACCAGCAAAACAGGTGCAAATTTACACCGACTTGAAATTCTGCAGGAGGCAAATAAAAAATATGCAGATTTGAGAGAGAGGTGATTTTTCAACTAACTTACAGTTTAATACTGTTCAGTATTTGTGTGAGCAAAAAGCAAAGCATTCTTTCCGCTTTTAAGTGACAACACTAGAGTGGGTCTAATAAAACTATCAACCCAAGTGTTGTCAGCAAATCAAACCTGCCAACAGGGCCACCATCAGGAGGGAGGAAGGGGGAGCTGCTGAGACTGGAGTCCTGGGCCCATAGAGGGAGGCGGCCTGCCCAATACTCACCTCAGCTCTGTAGCAGCAGTATGAGATGGGTGACTCACCATCACCAGTCTAATACCAACGATACCTGCTGCTGGAGAGCTGTGCCAGGCTGTACATCAGTTGGCAGATGTGTGGGGAGTACGTCTTTAATTATATACATTTTTTTTAAAGACTGCCCTGTGCATTGGTCCGCTCTGAATCCATCCTGCAGGTCCACGGCTCTGCACCTATAAGTGATGTCACATAAAAGTGGGATGCCACGGCACAGGCACCACAATTTCTTGTGGCAGCCCTGCCTATCCAGATACTTTTTGTCAATATTCATATACTGTCAACCTATTCTTATCGGGGCCGATCCTTGGTTATGGCCGTCAGGGGAATTATGTACACCTCGTACGTAATTACCACGTGCGCATGCGCATAACCCTCTTACAACGACCCAAGGGGCTGTCCCCACTATTACGAATGTCGTAACTCCGCCAAGAAGGCGGAGATAGACATGGTAATGAGGGGACGGGGAGGGGAAGCCCCGTTACGATCAGGTATGCCGCCATAAAGCCACAGACGTGATCGTGTCCTATATACCACGCTCGAATACTGCCCTTGGAGGAAGATCTATTAAAATTAAACAAAAAAAAAATCTAAAAAGTAACGGTGACATTACCCATTGTCACAAAAATAAAAGCATCTTTCCTTTTCCTAAACTCCCCAATACACTAATAAACAATAGCTAGAATATGATTGGCTGCTCTGAACAATCTTTCACCACAGTGTTGGCCTGTGCAGGAGGTTCACCTCAATTTAGTATATATAATTATGAAAATAGCTGTGCATGAAATGGGTCAGAAAACTATAGTTATGTGAGGACCACATTGCATACACAAATATCTCTGCATTGAGATCACGGGAAGCTGAAAACACTTAGCACACATGGCAATGTTTTATAATGGGACTCATGATTCCGTTCTAGTATAAAAGGGTATGTATTTAAATGAACATTTTGTGTAGCACGGAGTATTGTTATTCCCACTGAGAAAACAAAGGCCATTGCCTGATATCTCAAGGCGTTTGCTGATTCTTTGAACCTACAAAGTCAATTGAAAGCAGATGAAGTAATTAGTGAGTACGATGCGTGTAGAGAACAATTATAACGAGCAAAAACAATAGAAACAAATACATCATGTGCTGACCACGTAAATTACAACACTGAAACACAAGGCAAAGCTTTGAGCTCCAGAATTCTAACCACAGATTACTTTTTGCTCCAGATGCTTTGCAACACCTTGTTTAAGTAACTGAATAAAGCCAACTATATATCCCAATCCCATTGGTGCACATATCTGTGGATAATGGCTGTTTATGTGAGCAACTATTACATTATATTTTTAATCAGAAGCATCTGTAACTTCTATTTCATACATTGCAGAGTAAGGCCAGATAATACTGATCCCAGAGGACGGGTTAATTATTAACATGTAATAAACTAAAGGCAGATAACTACAGACCTGTAGGTCTGACATCATTATTATGAGGCTACAAATCAAAATAGAGAACAGGCTTCACAAATCACAAGCAGAAATGTATTCACTTGTATTTCTGTTACATTATGATGTATTCGCCACAGTATATGTGTCCCTAGTTATTATGATGAGCTTCTAATGATGGTGCTAAGTAAGGATGCTTATAGAACTTATCTTATCTATGGCCCAGATGAGTTCACAATAGGATTTCCCAACCACGAGCCTAAAACATGGGTGGGCCCGTTTAATCAGAAGTTTTCTGGGTGATGGCCTATATAGACCCGAATGCTAAACCAGTCTGTGTTTAAAACACATTATTATGCCGCTGAGGGGTCATACTGGGTTGAGAGCACATAGCATTTTTAGGATGCAGATGTATGCCACCTTGAAACAAAAGGGGCATTTAGAGGTGATTTCGGATTTCATTGCTTGACCAAGTACAGACTGGGTGTGTTCATCCCAAAATACGCAACTGCTACACTTTTAGTTGTATCACTTGGCATCTCAGAGTTTTATTGCTAACGATGGATCTGATTCAGGCTTAAGAGTGCTTTAAGAACGCACGGAATAGCAAAAGTCCACACTAATGTGGCAAGTGCACTCCACGGACGGAATTTAGCTGACATCCGCGTCCATAGCCCTACCTTAACTTCTCTGTGCGTACCGTTGTGAGGACATAGCGAATGTAACTGCGGAAGTCCCTAACCCAGCCCATACTGTCAAATTGAAATGCTTCCCACAACCATTTACGGAGTATAGTCAAGTCCGGAAATCAACTCCGTACATACAGGAGGTGAAACGCGTTGATACAGTGGGAAGTTCTGAAATCGGACCGTTTTTTACCGTGAGAGACCTGTTTACTAAGCATGGCTTATCGGGCCCCTTTTTCCATCTGCCCACTGTGTTACCAGAGCCTCCTCTGGCATCGGTGGTTTACCAGACCCCACACAGGGGTAACTTTTATGTTATTGTATGTTGCCTGAGAAGTTGGATATGTATGAATAAAACACCTTTTAAAGATTAAGAAGAGGTTGTGTCTGTTAAACTCAAGATGCTTTCTGATTTGTATTAAGTCCAAGGGGCAATAATGTGAGTTGCATTACACTCTTTATATGGTCTGGTAATAGACAAATTGCACTAGTTTTTTTTTTCCCCTCTTGTTTCCTCTATATTTGATTATATCGTCCACAAGAGGATCAAAGGATTATCCTTAATTGTGAGGATCACAAGTACTTTGTTTAAGAAAATTCATCATAGTACCAGTCCCAAGAGAAACAAGGAGGACCTCCGTGATCTATACATCCATAAAGCCCAAGGTGCTCAAATGTGAGTAATATTTTACTCATATATATCTCTCTGGTCTTATAGACTGCACAAAGAGTATTTTTCATTTGTTTTCCATATTCTAAATTACCGGAAAGCAACAAGATTATCTAGCAGTGTCCCATCGATACAGTGTATCCAAGAAATCATTTCACTCACACAAGAAACTGAGACACAGTTACTGGATTCAATCACTACCTTTATTGAACTTTATATTGTCATCTCATTGACAAAGACTCCAATATATATATATATATATATATGCTACATTTCTGTACCTAAATCTTAGCGCACCTAAGCCTGACCATTCCTATAGTGTAACATCTGCCATTCGCATACGCAGATTGCTAAAAAAAAAAAACTTAAGCACCCGGCATGTGTATGTTTGCGAACGTTGCCTAACCCTAACCCTCCCCTTCTATCAGCCTAACCCTAACCCTCCCCTTCTAACAGAATAACCCTAACCCTCCACTTCTATCAAACTTACCCAATCCCTCTTCTTCTGTCGGCCTAACCCTAACCTTCCCCTTCTCGCAGCCCAACCCTAACCTTCACCAGCTTGCCACAGTCTGTATCCACAGCCTGCCGCAGGTACAAATATGGCCGTTAGCTATAAGTACCCTTTCCCAAATCGAATAATCGTAACACGGCTGGTGTTCAACACAGATACAGACAAAATTCAGCTGTTGGCTGTATCTGTGTCAAAAACTGTCCATTCACACTGATAACTGCAACCCAGCCCTGCGTATAGGCCAGCATTCACATACCTGCTTACATGCTTTAACTAGGATTGATCCAAAATTAGGAGCAATGGGCTGGATTCAGACTTAAGTAAGTGCTTGAAATGAGTTACTCCTGGGCTAAACCATGTTGATTGCAGGGGAGTCATATTTCATCTGTTGCAATCAGTATTAGAGTTGAGAGGTGATGTTTTTCTATCCCAAGTCTAAATAACAGTGTGATAGTAAAGCTGGTCAGTATCTGTGTGCAGTAAGCAATTCAAAGATATATCCCTGCATGCAAAGCATACAATTACCTTGACCCCCCCTGAAACCAACATGGTTTAGCCCAGGAGTAACTAATTTCAAGCACTTAAGTCTGGATCCAGCCCTATGACATAAAAAAAAATGTCCTAATCTGTAAAATGGGTAAACATAGAACAGAATAAAATAAAAAATACACAGTGAGAGCACACATACACTGGTAAACAACGTTACAGGTTTATGAGGCCAAACGATTGGACAGAGACTTGAGTTTAGAGCGGCTATGAAGAATGGATTTTCAGGTCAAATTTTAAAGTTTGCAGTATTATGGAAAGTCCAGCACAACAGATGGTATCAGTGCAGGAGGATCTGGGGTGGGGACATAATAAGAAAGCACAGTAGGTGATGCAAGGTTGGAGAAGTATACATTCACAATTCACCCTACAGCGGACATGTCTTCCCTGTTTGGTCTTGTAATATAGATGGTAATCTTCTAATAGATGGATGCCGCCGTTATCAAAATAACAGTTGCCACCTATGCTTAGTGAAGAGTCATCAGGTCAGTGGAATGGGATTGCCAAATTAGACATACAGGGCCGTATTCACAGATCCGTTAGTTTAAAATACGCAATTATACGCACGCATGTAGCAAGGCAACACACATGGCGCTCCCTTCACACGGATGGATTTTCGGTGACTTCCGCCTCCATAGTGTAACCTTAACGCTACGTGTGCATCTACGTGCGTATATTACTTACATATGTGCGTATTTATCTAACCATGCCCACAAATGGTCATTTAAATGGTTCCCCCCACCCACTTTCACGTAACTTTGACCGTACGGAATTGAACCACGCCCCCTCCACACGTATATGTCCCCAAGAGCGATTCACAAGTCCGTGCCTAATGGACAATCTCAAAACCCTATACAAGCTAAAAACCCTGCCTTACTCACACCAAAACACCTTACTTTCTACTGGCCTCAAACATAAACACTTTAAATACAAGGCTATTCCCCTTTTTTTCATGGTTCTGAACCAGTTCCTTCCAATCGCAGTTCTCAGATGAATTGGAGGCGGAGGCCAGCCAGAGGGCTGTAATAAAGAGATTGACATATCCAATAGTTGCTGACAAGGTCAAGTCCTTTCCTCAGAACTTCATCAAATGAAACAAATCAACACAAGACTTAAACAGTACCTTGAGGGGATTATCACTTTGACTGTCCAGCAACTGGCTGTAGCCCTCACTTCTGCAAAGAGACATTGACTAGTAACTCAAACACATCTCTTCTGATTTCCAGCTTTGCTATAAAAAAATAACTGTTTCAACAGTGAGACGTGAACTCCTTAAATAATAAGTAGATTTTGGTTACGTTCATTAGATAAAACTACAATAAAAAAAAAAGGCTCACGGGTCTCTCTCAGACCTGACCAACGTTTGAGAACGCAAAACTAGGAATCTGTGAACCAGATCGTGAGCCCCTGGGATTATCTACACATCAGACACAATACACATAACAATGTTTTCTTTGTCTGTAATTTCTGAATTATTAATCTGTATAGATATTTTTCCTGAACAAGGCCGTTTCCTACATGTCTCAACACGAAAGCTGCTGTACAAATTCCTTCAAATGCTTCATTTTCTAAAGGCACAACATTAATCATAGACTGTAGCAATTTATTCTGTATATTTTTTCAGGTGCTGCAGACACACTATTCTCTGCTAATAACACATGAGATTTGATCACATCCTCACATATTTTGTAGATAGGTCTCCCAGTGGCGGCACTGCCTTTGCGAACGCTGCACGTGTGTTGCGAGATCGTGATGGGGGGGAAAGGTTAAGTGATGTCTCATTAATTGTGTTATTCTATGGAGAAGTGCAAAAAACGACAGGAAAGACTTATATGAATTAGAGAAAAACATTACTGACCACCTGATACTCAGGGCGCAGCCTGTATAAAATGTGAAATCAGAAGAGGATAACATTTCAACCAAATAAAATATTCATTTCAAACATTTAATTGCTAAATGGCATATTTGATCTATGACTGCGGGCAAATAGATTAGTGTTTATAGTTCAGTTACTTCTAATCCAAATATTGAGTTTTGTTCAGATTACTGTAGAGATGATGGATTTTCTAGGACGCAATCCTATACTACTGAGAAACGGAAAATATAATAACTATTCAAAAGAAGCAGTGATCACTATGTGCCATTCTTTATAATGCCACTAGGAGGCACTGTTGCAGGAATGTGTCATTAATCACTTGTTTTAGAAATGTTGTATTCATGACTGTACATCCTAGCAATAATTTCACAACCCAGATTATATGAGCCAAATGTTCATATGATTAACTAAGGATACCACGTTTTAGCTAATTGGTAATGAACAGAATAAGAAGTCAGAGGCTGCCAGTTAGAGTAACCCAGAATACGTGTGTGTGTGTGTGTGTGTGTGTGTGTGTGTGTGTATGAATGTGAATTCTAAAGAAAAGTGAAGATGTAATCAGGCTTGGTGATTTTACTAGGCAGGTTTAGGCAGTTGACTTGAATAGGGTGTATGTCCTGGGGGTACGGTACAGAAGTGATCAGGGACAGGGGTATTTTCATGGGGGGGGGGCAAAAGGCCAAGGACTATATAAGGCCTGGAGTCCCATTTTATCACGTTCTCAATTTTAGACAGTTGGGGTAGATCCAGAACTAAGTACGTTAACGCAGTGTTCCCCAACCTCAGTCCTCAGGGACCACTAACAGTGCATGTTTTCCAGGTCTCACTGCTGGAGCACAGGTGTGTTCATTACTGACTGTCACATTTTAAAAGCTCCACAGGTGCTGCTCATTATATCACTTGTGATTCTTTAAGGAAACCTAGAAAACACGGACTGTTAGTGGTCCCTGAGGACTGAGGTTGGGGAACACTGCATAGACGCTATTTTGAATGTACTGCACGCGGCAGATGTTACGCCACGTAACTCTGAACGTACATACTAGCCTCGAATCAACAGCGTAACGACGAACAAAGGGGCGTGACATCCATATGGCACCCGTAATCACGCTTCGGAGGCGGGGTGACGCATTTAAATTGTACAGTACGGGCGTGCTTAGGTACTTACGTACTTGAAGCCTTTACGTACGTCAGTAGTTATGCTTTGAAAAGTTAAGATAGGGTTTGGAAAGCGTAAAGCGGTCAAAGTGCATACGAGCGAGGGGTGTGCATAGAAAGGTCTTGACTGTAGATATACAAAGACTACCAACCTATGGTCATTTTCACCAGTGTTTCTGGGGTTCGCCAACCTGAGTTTCATTGTTTATTTTACTATAACATTTTTATACTCTAGTTGGCGAGTTCAAATAAAGCTTTTATCACTTCATTTTTTTCATTTCATTCATCTCCATTCGCTTTTTTTGTATAAATTCAATTTAACACACACAAACAAACACAGTGTTTACCCACCCAACAGAAATCATGGGGGGGGAGGGACCCCAATGACGGTGACTGTTGTAGAACACACAAGCCGTCGTCCTTCAGCTAATCCCCAACAGCAGCTTGTGTGTTCAAGAGTAGAGTGAAGCTTATCTGTATTGCTTAGCCAATCAGCTTGTCTAGGACATCACAGCTGAGCAGGAAAAGTGTGTTGTCACAGGGGATCAGCTGAACCATGGCACTTGTATAGTGCTGTACTATGCAGTAGTCGTGGCTCAGATGATCTCCAGAGCTTTTGAAGCAGCACTAATAAGCAATGCTAAGGGTGACAGGGAGAACTGAGGATGACAGGGAGAAGCTTTGTCTAGGGTGTCCAGAGACCTAGCACCAAACCTGTATGTTGCCCATAGCAACCAATCAGATTTTATCTTTCTTTTATACCGCTTTAGACTTTCTTTAGCCTGCTTAAGCAACTTCACTTTTCCTGTTTATAAAATGCATTTAATATACTCCTTTGTTTATTAACATAATAAAAAAAGATGACATGTAACAAGTTGGGTTTTTTTCACAGTATCTGGTCCAATAAAAATCAGCGCATGCTTTCTGAACATATGATAACACTTCACATTTTCATATCGCTAATTCATTGGTCATTCCAACTACTATATGCATCAAATGACAGTTCTCAACTGCACAGACTTATACACTCTATAAATAATTGATAGTAGACCTTTCCGTAGGTATTGGTGGGTAAAGTGAATGGATACCTGTAATAGGAGCCAATACGGTCTGTCTTAAACAGACTGAAAGAAAGATTATAAGTAGATGTGCACAAGTGTTATTAATTGGCTATTTGTATGTAAAACACGGCTTTTATTTCGTTCTGATATTAAAACGATTCCTTCAGAAGATTCAATTATCAACAAAGTGCATTCCAGGAATACTCATTGTTGGTACAAGACAGAAGGAATAGGATAAATCCTAAACTGTGTATTGTACTGGCTGAAAAATTGCAGTTTAATTAATGATTATAGAAATATTTACATTTTGTAGCTTAATAATCTTTCTAGCTACACCTTTCCCCCTGTACTGCTCATTTCAGACAGATCCCCACCTGCCTGACAGTGCCCTTACAAACACTTATCTCTATAAAAGCCAAACAATGAAACATTTCCATGAATGTACTAGTGCTATAAGCATGTAACATGACCATCAGCATGCCCCCAGAGCAGCCATAGGAAACATGCTGCAATCCAGGTGCTGTGAAACTACAAGTCCCATCATGCTTTCTGTATTTTCCATAGATTTAGTAATAATTTAACAATAATCACAATATTAACAGACTTTCAGGGATCAATGGATTTTCCAGGTATTGACTCCATGCAATAACAGCAGAGAAAGAGGGAGTGGGCACCGGTTGGACATCAGAAAATTCAATGTGAAGTGGGGTTTAGAGATGTATCAGGCAGCAAGGGACAGCACATGTAGGTGTCTTGAAGTAACAGGAAATTACGTGGCTACTCCTTTCAAAGACAGTTACAGAGGGGGAATAGGGGGTCCCTTAGGACATCTGGGGAGAAGGAAGGCACCAAAGCAAGAGAAACTACCTGTCCCATCATGTCAACCTTATTTCTTATTAGTTTAAGAAGCATATATATATATATATATATATATATATATACACACATACACCCTGCATTTAGTAGTAATTTAATAATAATCACTGTGGCATTAATATCAGTCTTTTAGAGATCAATTGGAAAAGCACGGTGGCTCAATTGGTTAGCACTTCTGCTTTTCAGAGTGGAGATCAAAGTTCGATTTCTTGGCCAGGCCTACCTGGGTGGAGTTTGTATGTTCCTCGGATGCTCTGATTTCCTATTCACTTGATAGTAGGTTAATGGCTTCTGACTAAAGTGTGGTGTTAGAGAATTTAGTTTAAAATTGATGTGATTGATTGTTTAAAATTGTAAAGCACTATGTAATATAATGGGCTAAATATAAACCTGTTCCTAAATAAATAATCATTTTGGCAGGTATCAGCTATGTCTATGCTATTAAAACATGCTGGCATTTGGCGTTTTACAACACCTGGACTGCCAAAGGTCGATTATGTCTGCTCCAGATAGGGGGCAAGGAAATATTATATCATACAATGTGTTTAGTGATGTGTGTTTATGCAAGATGTTGCTTTCAACCAGAGACAATACTGCTGACAAAAGGTCAGAGGAGGGCAATACAGGAACTCATGTTGGACTATGTCCCAGGTCACCTCCAAAAATTGCTATGCACTGCAGCCTGAAAGCAACAGTAATAAGCCAGAGTTGTTACGTGATAATGTGGGTAGCCATAGAAAGTCTACTTTTACCTTGTTGTCAACCAACTCTGCTGGCAAATAGAAGTAATAATAATCACTGTGACAAAAATATCAGTCTTTTATAGTTCAACTGGAAAGCTTTTAAAGCAGAGACATCTGCTGGTGGATATGGGTAATCATGCAGCTCCCTAGCACAGAGGAATCCGAAGGACAAACATGATTTTTTTTTACATAATTACAGGCAATCATATATGCTTATATGTTGTAAGTCCCCGCTGCGAAGGCTCACACTGCGAATTAGGGACAGCCAAAAATTGCTTTTTGGCTGTGCCTATTTCGAATGCGAGCCCTCTCAGATTTTTTATGAATGGGTGAGTATGCGATTCACATACTCACCTATTCATTTTCAGCAGCGCCGTCGCCTCCAGGGACTTAGGGTTAGGCTGCGTGGGGGGAGACTTAGGGTTAGACTGTGGGAGGGACTTAGGGTTAGTCTGTGGGGGTTGGGGGAAACTCACCTTTCGTAGCACCATGTTCGGTGCTCCGGGGATCGATTGCTATGCCTCA
>WWET01001817.1:83079-95796 GCA_011038615.1 Limnodynastes dumerilii | reverse complement strand
CCCCCCCCCCCAATGTTTGCTAATCTTTTAGGAGTCCTCTTCATGAAAGCACCTGTCTCGTCCCTGGGAACAGGAACACGGATCTGCACAAGGTGGTTACATATCTGTGACATTGTATCAGATGCCCTGTCTTTCCTTTATTGCAATGATGGATCTGCAGGAAGAAAATGCTAAGGATGGCAGACACTGTGGAGACATTGGTCAGCAAGGTGCTTTTGTCCAAAGACCATTAAGCAGGAAGAACGCTTCCTAAACACTTATGTCATCCAGTGCTGTTTACTTAACCTGGTAATGGTAAAATGCCTGAATACATAAATAAAATAAAATTGGTTTAATACGAAGAAAAGGGATTAGACAGACAACTGATTGCAATAAAGGATACTAGAAATAATATAGTGCAGAAACAACCCAGGAAGCAGAGATGTTTCCTCTTGTAACATGTTGAAAGAAAACCAGAGCACCCGGAGGAAACCCAGGAAAACACAGGGAGAACATACAAACTCCACACAGATAAGACCTAGTCTGGGAATCAAACTCATGACCTCAGCGCTGTGAGCCACAGGTGCTACTCCCTGAGCCAACCTACTGTCCTACATATATTCATCTGTTCTTCACACATTTACTTATTAGTAGAAACACAAGAAGTTTGCCGCACCAGCTCAATAAAACATATGTAGTTGGCAAATATGCAAGGACTAAGGGTGCTGCTCAAATCTAAAAAAAAAACATGGAAATACACATCAAGAAAAAGGTGTCAGTAATAACTGAAACCCTCAAATGAGACTCAATGGGCGCACACCTAATATAGCCTTCAACTGATAATTGTCTGGATAACATGGCTACAAGAGCGTCATATCTCTTTTATACCTATGCGATCTATAACTTTCACACATTGCTGTGTGCATATTAATGTCTAGGGTTTATTATATATGAGAGGCTACTCAATATTTTGCAACACTATACCTTTCCTGTTACATTTGCTACATTGGCTGAATTGTTGCAGAGCTTGATACTAAGTCTCCAAGAACCAGTGGGTCAGCGATGTGTTTGCCTTTATTTATCTCACCCACAACAATTAAGTGGCATGTGTATTTGTTGGTTATGAACCTGCATTACATGGATACAAGTTATATAGGTTCAATTGTTATGTACTGTTTTATGATATCAGGGGGATTAATCCATCAGATTTTGTCCGGACGGGATGTTATACCCATAATTTCATTCATATACAGCCTAGGATTGACTATTGACACTGCTTCACTAGACTCGCTGCACGTATAGAGATGGGCAATACAATGTTAAACTTCTTATTCAGGATGGCCACTTATCGTATATTGCCTGTATGGGTTTTACCTATTAGACACAAACCGGCTGGTCTATGATATCGGGGCTCCTAACAGCGTACAGACTATACTAATGCCGATTACTTTTTTCTCCCTGTGCATATGCTCCTACGCTATTAGTGTTTTGAGTTGCTTTTATTTATTTATTTGTATGAAATCGTTGTGTGTTCTGTTTTTTAACCGCTTCCTCTTTAATCCATTTGACTCTTAGACGCACCTGCTATGAGCTGTCACTTTCCGATTGGCTTAAGGCTGCTATATTAGAGGCACCTGAAACGGAACTCACCACCCTTGACAAAGCCTTTCCACAGGGCGAAACACGCGTTGGGTGGCCGGACAGCAGTCTCCCGTGACGATGCCTTCCATGTGCACTGGTGGATCGCTGCACTGCTAGTTTTTCTCTTTTTTGTATTTTTGTCTTTTCAGCAACCCAGGAGGCACCAGCACACTCGAGGACAGGGTAGAGTAAGAGTTACTGCACGGAAGTGCGAAGTGTGGCCGTGAGACTGCTAGAATTTCTATTAGGGTCTCCTTGCTACATTAGTTAGAGTGCGGTGTTCTCCTGGTGTTATGTGCTTTTTTGAGATGTATAGCCATTTTTGCTGTTTGTGTATTTCTATGTCTGAATTTTCGCCCTCATGTTTTTTATACCATATAATTAATTAAAGATACATTTTTTAAAAGTAATCATTGACTCTGCCTCATATTTATTAGGTGTGCGCCCATTGAGTCTCATTTGAGGGTTTCAGATCTCACTGACACCTTTTTCTTAATGTGGATTTACTTAGTATAGTATTATTAGTGCTTATTTATAAAGTGCCACAAATTGTCCACAGCACTTTACATAGAACATCAGACATTTACCTCAGTCCCTGCCCATATTGGATCTATATGCAAAGGTCCCTAACACATACATACACACAACATTTAGGCAGCAGCCAATTAATATATAAGTATGTTTTATTGGCATGTGGAAGTTAACCAGAGCACCCAGAGGAAACCCTCTGCAGACACGGGGAGAACATACTCCACACAGATAAGGCCTAGTCTGGGAATCAAACTCATTATCTTAGGACTGTGAGGCCTCTCACTGAGGGCCTCATTTACAAAAAACGATTTGAAACAGCGATTTCAAATCGTTCCTTTAAATCGCGGGATTCACTAAGAATCGATTTTGCCGCGATTTAAATGAAATCACACGAGTTGCATCGATTTGAAAAGTGCTAAATTGCGGTGATTTTCAATAGAAAACCACCGCGATTAGCCCTTTAACAAATCGCGGCGCTTATAAAAAATTCTAAGTTCTGCATGGCTGAAATTCTTAGCCATGCTGTACTGATAGAACTACAAGGCTCAGGATTGATGAGCCTTGTAATAATATCAGCGGCAGCATGGCTAAGGATTCTAACCATGCCTGTGTGCGTGTAGTGTGTTAAAAAAAATTACAGTAAACATTAAACATACATTAAAGATCCCGTTTCACACTGCAGGGCAGACCCGGGAAATTCAGAGAAAGTTCAAAAAAGTTATTTAAAAGTAAAACATAGCAAGGAGCTGCAGTTTCACGACACTGATGTGACTGGGCTGTAGTTCTGCTTTGTGGCCCCTGTGTGTTTGGGCCCCACATTGTTCCAATGCGCACACTTTGGGACTAGCTGCTACAGACATTCAATAGCTCTCCTTTATTAGAGTAACAGTGGTGCTGGAACTAATTTTGTAAATCACATATAATCATATATATATATAAATCATATATAATCATATCATAACCAATGTATCTTTTTGTGTCTTTGATCATCATTTGCTCATCAATCATCTTTAGTTGTGGCCTTCTCTACTCTATTATTTATAGTGGTAAATTTATTTGAGTGCTTACACTGCACAAATGTATATTAACGGATTATATTATATAAAGCTAGTGCCTTTTTACTTGTTGTATATATGGAATAAGGAAGCATCTGGAGATCAGCATCTGTTTAGGGGGAATTTAGCCAAACGCTTGCAATGCACATCTCGTATATAAAATGTAAACATTAAATTATACACCACAGAAACACAGATCCGCACAAAACACAAATGAGAGCTGTGTATGGTGGCTAAATGATCCTTGCTTTCTATTTGACCCTCAATAACAAATCACTAAACATGGGTGTCTCTAGAGAACAAACAACCTTCTTACAGAAGAGGTTTCCCTTTCCCTGAGAAGTGCTTCATCATGCTTTGTTAAGCTTTTAAAAACCTCATTCATTCTTTGGTCTAAAAGTCCAAAAAGGCGTGTCTGTCTACTCAGCATAAAGAGGGGAATAACGCAACACACTTTGTAACAATGTAAACACTTTTAGAAAAGCAAGAGCACATATACCAGACATAGATGTCTCATTTGAACTTTGTGTCAACCGCCAAAGTAGACATTTACCATCTGAGATCTTTGCATGCGAGTTGAACATATACTACCTAAGTTAAAATATCTTTATTCAAAAACTGTCTACTTAGATCTACATTAATTTCAAAATACATCTGACATTTTATTATTATTTACGTTTATTTATATAGCGCCATAAACTGTCTGCAGCGCTTTACAGAGAACGTTAGACATTCACATCAGTCCCTGCCCCTATAGGAGCTACATACTGATGCCCTAATACAGATACACAAATACACACAAAAAGCCAGATTTACTAAACTGCGGGTCTGGAAAAGCTGAGATGTTGCCCATAACAACCAATCAGATTCTAGCTGACATTCTCTAGTCTGTAATAGGAAAGTGAGAGCTAGAATCTGATTGGTTGCTATGTGCAAAATCTCCACTTTTCGAAACCCGCAGCGTGGTAAATCTGGCCCAGGATTAATTTAGCTAGCAGTCAATTGACCTACCAGCATGTTTTTGGAGTGTGGGAGGAAAGCGGAGTACCTGGAGGAAAACCAAGCAGACATGGGGAGAACATACAAACTTTACACAGATAAGGTCTAGTCCGGGAATCAAACTCATGACATCAGCTCTGTGAGCCACAAGTGCTACTCCTTGAGCCACCATACTGCCCTACATAAAAAAATTTCTTTGATACATCTGGTGGAGGGAAACAGAATTCTTTGTGATGTGTGTCAGGAGCATTTTAGGCATGGAGGATACATCTCTATTATTTATTTGCACTACAAAGAAGTGCTACCATTTAATACAGCCTGGTGCGGAGCTAGGCCTCGTTGGACCCATAACAAAGTTTGGAAGTGGCCCAACAAAATCATTCCCCCAATATTGGATTTACAGTATAGATGACAAACAAGACAGAGAAACCCAATACAACTCAGATTCCGATGAAGTGAGGCTGAAACAGGGATAAGGTCGGGGAAGGAGAATAGGATGGAGGTCCTTGATCATAAGAGCTTGCAATCAAAGTGTGTGTGTGTGTGTGTGTGTGTATATGTACCGATAAACCTATCATTAGGTGAATATTGTTTGAATGCAAAACTTCACAGTGCCTAATTTCCTTGGTTATAGTTTTGCAATCAAACAATATTCACCTAATGATAATAGAATATTTATAATAAAAATAATAATGGAAGCAGGCGGATTAGAAGCCCACCTGTGTGTGGTGCTTAAAGGGTCTGTGAGGTTTACAGCAGGTGTCTCTCATCTACAGACACAGCCTGAAAGTACTAAGGTGAAGTGCACTGAATTGTGCTCTGTTTGTGAGTGGGACACAAGGTCCTGCCACAATAGTCAGGGACTACTTACTGTAATAGATAGTGACCAGACAGGCCAAGGATTTATGATGATGATTTTTGGTTTTGTATGCTGTGAAGGTGTATTTGTGTGACACTGGAATATGACATCATATTGGAACTCATGTCTGCTCATTTCAGATGATAAATTAGGGATTATGCTTGTGGTAACCTTGAAAACAGTGACACAATCCCCCAATCTTGCAACATATATATATATTTATTTATTTTTAAATCATGCAGAACACATATGCTCACTGCACTATACCCTAACAGATGTGCATCCTACAAATCCAGACTTCTGTAATGGATATTTTTCAGTGGAGGCGTGGGTCAGCAATGGATGTGTACATCAGATACAAAAGGTAGTAGGGGTGAGGTATGGTAATTGTATTGTAAGGGCTTCGTTAAGCCCTTACCTACGATCCAGATTTCTGCACATCCATATGTTCCGAAAATTTTAAGGCAGGGTCCTGGGCCCAGATCCACAGGTCCGTCCGATAGTGAAATGATGTACCGCATACAAATGTCATATCTCCATCGTGAAGGTGGAGATAGTCATAATAACGAGGAGACGGTGCGGGGGAAGCGCCGTTACGATCGGGTAATGCGCCCGTAGGTCTGGATCTACCCCAGGGTTGCCGACTCTCCCGGAATGTCCCGGTATCCCGGTGTAACGGTGTTACTAGTGTTGCTAGGCACAGGAAGGGACTTGATGACGCAATTTGCGGCATCAAGCCCTGTCCCGACCCCTATTTCAATAAAAAAACGGGGTAGTATGAGCCAGGGGGCGGAGCCTAATGACGTGATTCGCATAACCTGCGTCATTAAGCCCCGCCCCCGCATGCGTCGCTAGCTTCTCTCCGGGATCTCCCGGAGGGAAGTTGCCAAAAGTCGGCAACCATGATCTACCCTCTGGTGTCGAATGTCCCCGGTGTGCAAGGGCAATGGCCTATCCTTCACAAGTACAGAAGTACGGATCTTGCATCAGAATTTAGCCGCCTCTGTAATCTGAGTTCAAAATGCAACGGCGTCGACGTTCTGTATCCAGTCCAATATTATTATTATTATTATTATTATTTTTATGAATAATACCCTCTTTTAACTATTACTATTATTACTTATCAAATTATATCTAGCAGACAGAGGCTGCATTCTTCCTATAAATGGCCAGTGATACCAGTAGACAGAGGAAGACGCTGTAATAGGCTCCTGGAACCAGCATAACTTTATTTAAAGCACTGCGGCTGAAATCGGTGTAAGGTGTAGTAACTCTCTGCAGCCTATAATGCAAAGCTTTTAGAGAAGGGAATCTTGGGAGGTATTTCTAGCTATGTAATGCAGCCTGCCAAACAAATACTCCCTCATGCTGCCGTGACCCCCTCGTGACCTCTTAAAATGTTTTAACAATGTGAAAAATATCTCTCTCTCTCGTAGCAAGCTGCAATTTTTTTTTTTGATTTAATTTAATGTATGCTGAATGTGCGCTTATATACAGATAAATGGTATTCACATTCACTTTCTCTGTTTCCAATTTCAATCTTTTGAAACCCAGCCCAATCTAAATAAATAAATGGCGATGCTAAAGAGGAAACTGCAAGTTCAAGAGCTTTTGCCATTTTACAAACAGCTTTTTTCATTTTGCACAATGTAAACTCGATCCGGCCGGGAGCCCAAGTATCGAGCACTCACATTTGGCAGGAAGCGCACAATTCTTAGCTGACAATATGATGGGCATTCAGGAGAGATGCAGATGGCAATGCCATTAGAAAGCACATAATACATATAATACATTACACAAATTGTGTCCCAAAACAAAATATGGCGTCATTTCATACATTGCTGTTTTTGAATTTGTTGTTCTGCAACACCTCACACAGAAATCATGTTAAAATACAATATTATATACTATAAAATGTACTAAGTGGGGTTTTGTTATAATTCTGTTTACATAATTGGAGACTAATGCCTGATCACGGTTGCATCCTACGGGTGAAGGCGTGGACATGCCAGCTCACATGTACCTTAAGTTTTCCGCACCGTCCCCACATAAATTGGATGAAATCAGCCCTTACTGTACAATTAGCCAAGGAATGAAAGCACTTCCGCTTCCTGTTCTGTCCTGCCCTGATCTAGGTCCAGATTTAAAGCAACCAATCAGAGACAAAGCTATCACTTTCCTATTACTTACTAGAGAATGTCAGCTAGAATCTGATTGGTTGCTATGGGCAATATTTCCACTTTTCCAAACCCGCAGATTAGTAAATCTTGCCCCTAGTATCATAATGGATCTGAATTCTCTGGATCCAGAATTCCATCCTTGTACTCTGCACTTGTGCATCCTTTCCTTTTACTCGGCACAAACTTCCCCTTTGAGTAAATCTGGATCCAGCCTATAATTATATTTAGACATAAAAAAAAAAAAAAAAACAATTCTCAATTATGGTTTCACATGTGAAGCTTTACACAACCACTTTTCATGTTCACCCCCCACTGGGTGGACTAGGTATTTGCTACCTGCTGACTGTGTTTCCAGATATATCTGGGTGGTAAAGAAGGAATCACTCTGAAAAGCTATAACACACAGCAACCAATCATACACTAAGCAAAATTTTTAAAACTTACAATATATAGAACATGGAATGTAAAAACTTCTATGAGAAAAACGGGAGGTGGGTTGGAATTAGCAAAAAAAACCAAAAAAAAAACAAAAGCGCCACCTGCTGTTTATATTTTTGTATTGCTTGTTCAATATATTGGAAACGGATTTCGACACCTTAGCAGAGCAAATCATTTTGCACCACTATATCAAAGTCACATCAGGCTGATAGCCAAAGAAAGGACATGGCAGGAGTCGTCACTGAGAATATGCAATTTTAGAAATAGAGACAGCCGAAAACTAATTTTCGTATGTCTCTATTTAGAGAATAACATTATTTTCGAAAATAAAATTTATCAAGCAGACCTGTCGCACCGACCTGAGGTGAATATGACTCTATGGTGATTTTTAGGGTTAGGCTGCGGGGAGTGGAGTTTTAGGTTTAGGCTCAGGGAGTTTTAGGGTTAGGCTGCAGGCAAGGGAGGGTTAGGGTAATGGAAGGGGAGTCTTAGGGTTAGGCTGTGGGGAGAGGAGTTTTAGGCTCAGGGAGTTTTAGGGTTAGGCTGCAGGGAAGGGAGGGTTAGGGTTAGAGCAATGGAAGGAGAGGGTTAGGGTAATGTAAGGGGAGGGTTAGAGTAAGGGTTGGGGTTAAATTCATACTTAACATTCTCCGTATGATCTTCTTTCTTACATGGATTTGTTTTTCCTCTCCAAGGCAGAAGCAATCGATTTCCTAAAACAGCCCTTTCGAAAAAGGGGCATTCGCAGCGGTGACCCACACCCCATATAATAAAACATTTGTATGTTATTGACATGTTATTATCAGTAATGGAAAGAAAAATAATCTGTGGCTACAGCAGATCCTTACTCTGTGATAGTCACCACATTAATGTAAGGTAAACTTGTAACCACGAAAAAAACAAAAATGCTTTTTTCCCTTAGATTGGTATATCAGTAATGGAAAGAAAAATAATCTGTGGCTACAGCAGATCCTTACTCTGTGATAGTCACCACATTAATGTAAGGTAAACTTGTAACCACTAAAAAAAACAAAAATGCTTTTTTCCCTCATGTTAGATTGGTATTTAGGTATAACGAACTATTTTCATTGTTTTATTTTAATGTATCCCTAAAATAAAATAATAGAAATTGCTGCTACATTAAACATCTAAGTTCTAATATAACTCTTAGAAAAGGTTTCAGTGATAATTAGCCATTTTTATTTCTGTATTTTATATATATCTTTTATGTTTTAGTAATAATAGTTATATAATGTATTCAGCAACAACTTCACCTATCTATTTCCCATTATACACAGAACTAATGTTCTTTATTGCGCTTTGTGTTTCTACTTTTAGGGATATTGGGGTAGATCCAGAACTACGTTTGCCGTACGTTTCAATTCGCATAGCGTATTTTTGTGTGCGGAAATTCTATACACTCCCCTAGGCACACCCCTTGAACATACGTATTTTGTCAAAATACGCTTTCCAAACCCTACCTTAACTTTTGCCAACGTAACCGCAGTGATCCGCACACGTACGTATGGGCGACACGAATTTACGCAGCTAAGCACGCCCATACTGTACACTTTAAATACAAACCCCAGCCTACTTCACGTATTTCAGAAGTATTTTGGACTCGCGTAAAATTGGCATGCCCACACGTAAGTATTTACGTGACACATACGTGAATGGCCCATACGTTCATAATTACGCTACGTTACGGAGCGTATTTTCTATGGTGCGCATGCGCAGTACTTACCAAAAGGCGATTTTACGTCTCCGCCACGCGTAAATTCGCTCCGAAGCGTTGTTCTGGATCTGGCCCATTGCAATAACTGGCTGCGTTTTAAGGTTTTGTTTTGTTTTTTATCATTATTGTATTATTTATTTTCTATGTGCATTTCCTTGGTGTTTGGTATGTTTAATGTAACAGCATCAAAGGCCTCCTGGTGGCTGAGCTCCCTCTCCCTGTACACTGCTCCACAATCCAGTCACACAGTGCAGCAGAAAATCCTCTTTAAGTGGTACTTGCAAGACACCACAAAGGTCTCCGGACAATGGGGGCTCTTCAAGAACGTTTTTACCCTTAGAATGAAGTGACATTCGGCAGCTGTAGATCACGGGACAGTTCACAGGTCGCCCACATAATGATGTAAGAGCGTTTAGTGTGATTGTTTAAAAAGTCCATCTGATATCATTACAATGAGCCAATCCTATGGTGATGATAGAGGTGTGGTTATTGTGTGATGTGAAAACAGGAGGGGGAGAGGAACAGTCGCTGTGGGGCTGTACTGGAGGTCAGAGGTACAGAAGAGAAGAAACAGCTGGTGCTAAACACCAGTCCACACTTCCCAGTCACGTGACATACTGGAGGTATTTACCAATAAAGCTTACAAGCAGTCCTGTTAACTAGCACTGTCTTATGTGCAGGTTGTAGCCTGAAGTATTAATCAACAATTCCACAATCCAAACATACAAATTATTATGCACCACTTCTATCTAATATAATATATCTCCTATAGTGTCAATGGGACAAAGAAAAATATATTCAATTACTTTAGTTATAAGGCACCAACATATTAATGCTATGTAATAATATAAATTGGGTCTTATGTACTTAGATTCCTGAAGTGGGATGTACTGTAGGCTTCATTCCCTGACTCATCAAACTGCCTCTTCAATCCATCGACCACATAAAAACGTCACCTCATCAGGCAGCACTGATTACAAGGAAAATAGGTGCCCGGGTCCTCCTGGGACCAAGCAAACGGGTGGAATCTCTAGGTAGCCACTCAGACAGATTAATCCTACATACTGGCAGAGCAGCAACATTTGGAACGGCTAAATTTTTTTTAAAAAAGCAGAGTCTCCTAAAATGTCAGCTGTGCGTAATAGAACAGTATAAGTGTGCTCTACAGAATATATTTCCAATCTTATTAAAACCCTCCCCAAGTTATATAACACAAGGAGCCATTAGTTTGCATATACTGGCACACATGCCAACTTAAGAACTATTTGGACATGTTCAAATGAATAGGAATGTGAATATATTTTCATTGGGGTATACCACAGGGGTCTGTTTACTTACCTTCCTCGTTCCCTGTGAACTAAGTTGCATCAGGCTCGCTTATCATCTCAGCGAGTCTGGCAGCTTCCTTCACATGATTTACTAATACTCACCCCTCCTGTGAGGTCCCACGATGATCCACCGAGTCCTCGCAGTACTTACAGTGCATCGCATGAATGAAGTACTGCACATGCGCAGTAACTCTATTTCAGGACTTTGAAAATTGCAAGACCCGACATGAGAAACACTGTACATGTGGTCCGGACAGCTGCAGCCTGACGGTCCGCCCAGACAGGTGAGTTTAAAAAGATTTACTCATTTTTTCCATTTATTTTTTTTTATTTATTTTTTTTTTACTCCGTGTATTCCGGCGGTCTCCCCATACATACCCTCCTTTTCCTCCCCCTAATAACAGCTATTAGGGGGAGGAAAAGAGGGGTATATGGGGTCTTTGCTAGAATACTTGACATTAATGCCAGTCTGAGCTGGCTTTAGTCTGACGCCAGGAGCAGAGTGAAAAACTCTTCTCTGGCATTTAGTAAATATCCTCTGCTTCATTTTAATGCGATAGTGCCAGTTTTGAAGTGAAAACTGGCACTATTGCATTAAAATTATGGTAAATAGACCCCTAAGTAATTTCCTTTTCTATTCTTTTCTTGCTTTCTCATGCTCCTTATTTTCTTCTATAATACCCTTTCCTCAGCATATGTTATATTCTATTATAGGTTATGGCACACTGTTTCATCATGGCCCCTGATGGGTTGTAGTAGGCTCTAACTTAGCGCCACTGGATTTCTCAGATTACCTTCACTCTTTTTTGGAGCACATTTAACCCAGGAGACGTAGAATTAGGGCCTCAATAGACTATAATAGATTAAAAAAAGACATCAAGGACTGGTTTGTTTACTTGTTTTCATTTTTGGTAACCTATATAACATTTATACTAATTCATTATGATATGGAATCTATTATATTCTGCATGTCTATTTCCATTTATACCACCCTTGTGCCTCAATAATGAAAAAAAGTGATAAAAAATAAAAAGTCATCTCACCAATAGGTGACATAAGCTCTAAACATCATTGTGGACATCGAGGGGCTGAGAGTTTGGAGTAGCCGCAGAAAAAGTTCAAATCTTTACCTGGACAAACCATGTTGGAATATGAGGGGAGCAAATAAATGCAATAGTTTTTCATGCAGAGATAATGTTGGCTGCTTTTACTTATTGCACACAAAATACTGAGCTTTATTTAGGGTTGCCGACTTTGCAAATCTTCCCTCTGGGAGATCCTGGAGGGAAGAGATACAGGGGTGGGGCTTAATGAGTGATTTATGCAAATCATGTCAATTAGCCACACCCCCTTTCCAGCACTACCATAATTCAGTGTGTTGCAGGGGGTGGGTGGGGCTTGATAAGGAAAATCACGTCATCAAGTAACACTAAGGATTACTATTATGAGAGACAGGGGGGCCTCTCATATGGGAGATTTGCAGGCTCTCTCGGGATACCGGGGGAACTGCCTAAATTTCGAGAGTCTCCTATATATTACAGGAGAGTCGGTAACCCCAGCTTTACTGATCATATGTAACTTGTTTGTAACTATGTATGAAGGGGCATGTCATCCCTATGCAAGCAGAAAATACGCAGAGTAGACGGTGGGAGGCATTTAAATTGTACAGTATGGGCTGGGTTAGGCAATTACGTACGACAAGGCGAAACGTGCGACCGCAGAGAAAAAGTTAAGGTAGGGTTTGGAACTCGTAAATCAGCAAATTACGTGCGTTCGAGGGGAGTGCCTGGTTTTGGCCCGTTGTGTAGTGTATGTAGTTGCTCAGTTCATGTCACTGCCAGCTACGAGGCAGGCAAGGGAAGATGCTCCCCAGTCACTCTGTGTGTGGCCTGGCAGCATTCTCTATCCGCCTACCAGTCAGCAGCCTGAACGTGTCTGACTGTCAGTAAGCTTGAATGGCTTGTAAGTTATG
>WWET01001817.1:25044-47525 GCA_011038615.1 Limnodynastes dumerilii | reverse complement strand
ATCTTCCCGTTCCTACGCCCGGGGATTTCCTTTCCCCGCCTCCCCCCGCCCTCTCCGCCTAATCTAAATCCCTCCCCTCCCACTTCTATCTAAACACTCCCCATTCTAACTAAATTACTCCGTGTGGTCTTTAAATACAGAGCAGAGTAGTATGTAGATTGCGTAAATGACGCAGATTGGTACGTAGATTGCGTAGTAGGTCATTTTCTATTTTAAATATACAAGCCTAAGAGGCAGAAGCTTCTTAGGTGTCGGCTCATTATCCCTCCCCTCCCACTTCTATCTAAACACTCCCCATTCTAACTAAATTACTCCGTGTGGTCTTTAAATACCGCACAGAGTAGTATGTAGATTGCGTAAATGACGCAGATTGGTACGTAGATTGCGTAGTAGGTCATTTTCTATTTTAAATATACAAGCCTAAGAGGCAGAAGCTTCTTAGGTGTGAATACGGCTCATTATGACTCCAAGGAGTAATAGACAATATAATTGTTTGGACCCCATTCAACCCTCAGTAGTCAAAGACATAGGGTCTGATCCAGACCTCTGTGTGTAATCCATACTCCCCTCACAGGTTCAGAGTTCTGGACATTTAGGGTGTCCAGAACCCTAACTTAAATTCTCTGCGTGGGTGTGCGTCTGCCCACTTACCTTCATCTGTATGCCTATCCCCGCCCTTAACAACAATAGCAACTACTGATATCAAAGCATGAAGAAGACCCGTTGGTGCAATATACAGTAAGCAGAGGGGTGGCTGGGGGGTGTTAGTGCACTGATTTATGTGGCTCTTTGCATAGTGCGGGATTCTCTCTCTGCATACAAACTACAGTATAGGTCTCAACTATCCTCTATCTGGCTTAGTATACTATATACAGTAGCCTGACTTCACAATGAACTTCTAGAGCATCTCCACCTTCCACCTCCTATCAACAAAGACCTATGCAGTGACTGCAGGAAATCTGCTGTGTTGTGTCCTTGGCACACATAAACATGGTAAAGGAGAATTAGTGCCCTTATCTATAACAGGCATCAGCAAAGAGAGCCATAAATACCTGTCTTATCTAACAGATGAGCCACAGATAGGCACAGTTCCCTTCTGGACCAAATTTCAAACTGCAACAATAAAGTGAGGGGTCATTTTTAATGACTTTGCTGGCATGATTGCTTTCTAAGAGAAGACCGTGGGATTAAGCAGTCTGGATCTATTCATCTCCAAAGTACATACTCAGAGTTTCCCAGACAATGTGCATTTCCATGTAGTTACTCTGTAATTTTATGCTTATCAAGTAAAAAATAAATAAAAAAAATCACAATGTACTCTGATATTTTAGAAATCCTCAAATAATGAGATGCTTGAAAATCAAAGTCAATTCCTGTCAGGTGAGAACATATCAATTGTACGTGGCACTAAACAAGAGAGGGGGTCTGCTCATATATCCCCTGCAAATATCATATATCACTCTGCAGATGTGAGGATAGCCAATGTTCACACCTGCGGCAAACACCTGAGGAGGGATGCAGCTGGCTCGGATTAAACATTAGTCCCTCTCTGGTTGTATTCCCCACATTGCAAGCGATCACGTTTTATGGCCTTGCTGTGTCAGTGTGCTGTATTGAGAGGTAGGAGAGGTCTCAATTCTCCATTGTATCCATAGACATTTTCTACTGACAGCTCCTAATCCTAGGGCTGACCAGAAGGTCAGCTGGTTACTGGAGGAGCTTTGTTTAGCTATTTATTGTAGTCTCTTCCAAATTCTCAGGACTAAAGGATAATGTTTGCACATAAATAAACAAACATTATCTTGAAAACACACATACAAAAAGAACAGATTTGGAGCTGCATGTGGTAATCCCAAAATCTATTTTCTTTTACACTTCCTCCCTAAGCCAGGTGGTGGAGCAAAACCATTAAAGCTACCCATCCTACCTGTAACCAAACACAGCAGCTGGAACCTACAGTATGCATGGTGGCTGCTGAATTAAAGAAAATGGGCTGGATCCAGACTTAAGTAAGGGCTTGAAATTAGTTACTCCTGGGCTAAACCATGTTGATTGCAGGGGGAGTCAAGTTAATTGTATTCTTTGCATGCAGGGATATATGTTTGAATTGCTTACTGCACACAGATACTGACAAGCTTTACTATCACACTGTTATTTAGACTTGGGATAGGAAACATCACCTCTCAACTCTAATACTGCTTACAACAGATGAAATATGACTCCCCTGCAATCAACATGGTTTAGCCCAGGAGCAACTAAGTTCAAGCACTTAACTAGGTCTGGATCAGGCCCATTTACTGCGCATAAAATTCAGTGATTTTTATGGCTACCTCTATGGGGTATGCATAAAAATCGCCGAATATTAGGTACCATAAATGGCAGGAATCAGCCATTTATGGTACCTAATATTCGGCAAGCTTTTACCCTTCACCGCACCTAATTGAACCGGGCCCTGAGAATTAAATACAGTGCAACAAGACAATATTGCATGCCGTGTGGTTATATTGATAGAACCCATTTGGGGTGGCTCAGTGGGCAAGTGATTGTTTTTTCATTTTTAATATGTCAGATTGCCTCTCTGCCATTTCCTCATGGATGTCCGATCGCTTTTAATAATAATAATAATAATAATAATAATAATAATAATAATAATAATAATAATAATAATAATAATAATAATAATAATAATAATAATAATAATAATAATAATAATAATAATAATAATAATAATAATAATAATAATAATAATAATAATAATAATAATAATAATAATAATAATAATAATAATAATAATAATAATAATAATAATAATAATAATAATAATAATAATAATAATAATAATAATAATAATAATAATAATAATAATAATAATAATAATAATAATAATAATAATAATAATAATAATAATAATAATAATAATAATAATAATAATAATATAGGCTGCCAGACAGATTCATGGCCACTGAGCTAAAATGTGCCAGCTCTCCTCTGATAGGACCAACAGCTAAGTGTCCATGGAAACTATATTAACATGTTGACAGGCATGAGTGGCCTGGCTTGACACCACTGACGGGACAGTCAGTCAGTACAATATGAAAGGTCACAGAGTAGACAACATGCAGAGGGTAAGTTTAACCCTGTATGCAGGATTTGTTCAAGTAATGAGTCACAGCCACAGATGTTATGTTTGCAGTAGTGCAATGAAGGGGAACCTGTCAAGCAATAAGAAGATAACATGGTTGACAGCTCTATTCACATCATGTCATAGTAAGGAAGGTCAGATAAGTCATAATCTTGACTGGAGAAGGTAGATGCACATGTCAGAAGAGGTTATATAAGGATATGTTAATCACTACTGACTTACAGAGTTGAGGGGAGAGAAAAAGGGCCTGATCCAGACCTACGCAGCCCGGCGGTAATACACCGGGCGTAAGATCGGCTGAAAAGCTGATATGCGCATGCGCCGGCCACGGGCGACCGTAGTATCACCGTAGTAACGACTGAGGGGGCGTCCCTTGCCGTTACTACGCACATGTTAGTGTAGGTGGGCGGGGGAGGTAGTTTAATGAGGGAGGGAGGGAGTTGGTTTGCGGTGATACGTATTTTCCCTCGCTTAGGCCGGCTGAAGTTAGGGTAGCCTTCAGCCATCATAAGCGAGGGAAAATACGCTCACACAGGGGGGAGTGCACGCCAATACGCTGTGCTTTACTAAGCACAGCGCATCGGCGTAGGTCTGGATCAGGCCCAAAGAGAGGAGGGGAGGTCTGGATCAGGCCCAAAGAGAGGAGGGGTGAGGGAGAGAGAGAGAGAAAGAGAGAGAGTGTGAGGGGGAGGGGGAGAAGGAGAGAAGAGGGGGGAAGAGAGAGAGAGAGAGAGGAGGGAAGAGAGAGAGAGAAGAGGGAAGAGAGGTGGAGGAGAGAGAAATCATTTGTAGAAATTCCAAAATGTCATTGATTTTCTCCCTCTCCACAAGTCACCACATCAGAATAATCACTTCCCAGTCAATTAAATAGTCAATTAAACAGAAGAACTACCATTAAAGGCAACATCTACTGACCCGTAAGCATTCAAGACACCTCCTGTGCAATACAGAGAAATATAGCGACCTCTACACCACTATCAAGAAGCTAACTTATGTTAAGGCAACATTCTATAAGTACCTAAAATTATTCCTGATCACGCCAACTGAAATCACTGTTAATCGTTTGTTGTGAATACAATTTTTGAAGAATTTGAAAATTTCATTGATAAATGGCCTTGAGAAAGATACAGAACATTATGAAAAACAACCATTGCAAGAATCTGCAACAAGCCTTAAAATATTAGTTCATTGTGATTCCATAAGGACTACACACAAGTGTGGGAAAGGAAAGCAGTGTGCGAGGAGGATTTGAGTACCCACACACCAGGGAACAGTAGATATTCTTTAACACACATCCTTGCACAATTTAATAACAATTCCCATTCCTGGAGATCTGGAGCTATAGTAAAGTCCAGTATCGTATTTCCCAAATATTTACAAAGCACTTGTAAGATGACTGTATTGGTATTAATAAAATTGTTACATGCAGATGTGGGTTTAATTGCTCTATAACTCATATGACAGGAAGGCTTAAGGATATGGCAAGCGTTTTATTATCATAGAACATGTCTAGCTTGTAATGACTGAATCCGAACAAGCCAGTATTTATCATACAGATAAGATGAGCAAAGTTGGGAGACGAGGTGTCTACAACTTGCAATGCGAGTGTAAGACCCAGGCACAGGCTGGCAGTGTTTGCCTGCAGGGTAAAGTAGGGTAGATAACGGCGATCAGGTACTTTCAGGGGCACAGAGCTATGAGCTCAGATTAAAGAAATGCGATCATCATCATAAGCTCTTATTAAACACATTGGGGCAGATCTTGAACAACGCTTCTGAGCGAATTTACGCCTAGCGGACACGTAAAATCGTGATTTTGTATGTAATACGCTACGTAACGTATCTCCGAGCGTATGTTCCAATCGCGTATTTGCTGCGTAAATTCGTACGTGTGGGCGTGCCAATTTTACGTTAGCCAAACTTACGTCTAAAATACGCAATGTAGGCGGAGGTTTTCATTTAAAGTGTACAGTATGGGCGTGCTTAGCTGCGTAAGTCCGTGTTACCCATCCGTACGTGTGCGGACGACAGCGGTTACGCGGCCAAAAGTTAAGGTAGGGTTTGGAAAGCGGAAATCGGTCAAAGTACGTACATGCAGGGGGTGTGTCTAGGGGAAACGCGAAAATACGCTACGCTAGTAAACGGATTGCAAGCGGAGTTCTGGATCTACCCCATTAAATGTAACGTAAAACTGAAAATGATATTAAACCATAGGTAATAACTTTCTCTCTCATATCACTTTTCTCTTTTTCTCTCCCCAGTGTGCCCGTAAGTAATACATAGTCAATGCAGACAATGAGAGACAAACTAATAGTCTGGAAGCAATCTGTTTATTAGGAAACATCACTAATGATATTGTTCTCACTTTATAACCCCCAGGAGTCCCTGTTGCTATTGCTGCTCATGAAGATGTTCAACTAATTACCACAACGTAGTCATTGAAGTGGAACATCAGAACAATATGCATCAATTATCACATTATGGAACATTCACCAGCTGCATTCTTCACGCACAGATTGAAGGATAATTTATATTGACGCTATTTTGTATCGTGCCATACAAATAAGAAGAAACTAAAGAATACTTTGTTTAAGATGTGTCTATTGCCGGTGGGAGTCCCTGGCACAATGGCTGTATTTCAGAGGTAGAGACAGACGTTAGTTCTTTTTCAGCTGTCTCTATTTCGAATAGGCAGCCATTTTAGATTTTTTTTTGTGAATGGGTGAGTCTGTATACTCACCCATTCATTTTCAGGACCGCCGCCGGATCCGCCACAGGAGAGGTGAGTAAGCCTTCTAGGGAGTTTTAGTGTTAGGGGAGGGTTAGGGTCATGGAAGGGGAGGGTTAGGATCAGGCTGCAGGGAATTGAGGATCAGGGTCAGGCTGAGAGGAGGGGAGTCTTAGGGTGAGGCTGCAGGGGAGGGGTGTGGGTCCCCGCATAGAAAAATTGCGAAAAATCAGACTCCTCCCAGCCGATTTCCATTGGGCGTTAGCAATTGATCCACGGAGCACCGAAAACTCTGTGGTGCGAAAAATAGTAAAAAAAATAGTCCCCCCACTCCATTCCCTAATTCTTACCCTAACCCTCTGCTCTCACTACCCTAACCCTCCCTTCCTGGCAGCCTGACCCTAACCCACCATCTCCCACAGCCTGACCCTAACTCTTCCTCCCCTGCAGCCTGACCCTAACCCTGCCTCCACTGCAGCCTGACCCTAACCCTCCCTCCCCTGCAGCCTGACCCTAACACTCTCTCCCCTACAGCCTGACCCTAACCCTCCCTCCCCTGCAGCCTGAAAAAGGTAAGTATTCGAAAATGGGACATCCGAAAAAGAACTTTCAGATGTCCCATTTTCAGCATTAAGATTTTCTTAGCGGGGAGTGTAACTGGCAGGGGAGGGAGGGTTAAGGTAATGTAAGGTAAGTGGATGGGTTAGGGTAAGGATAAGGAAAAGGGTTGGAGTTAGATTCAAACGTACTATTTATCACTGCCTGTTTGTCCTGGGGAACATCGATTGCTTTGCCTCTGCGGAAATACCTGGGAAAGAACGGCCCTTTCGAAAAAGGCCGTTCGAACCGGAGACCAACATCCGTGTGTACACAGGTAATGTCTACACTGGTGCGACTGTCTTACTGTCTTCTGTGCAGACCAGGCAGATATCTGCCCGCTGTTTACAGATTCACACTGGTTTCAATAGATAGTCAGGAGAGATGATGATCGCAGATCTACTGGTAAATTGGTATAGTGTGTGCATGTGAATTGGCATGCCTATAGGGACTGGGAATTGTCACATAATATGTTTTGCACATACTGGCCCGTATTCAGAGTACCGGAGGTATAACATATATGTCCGGTGTTTAGCGATTTTTTACTACTGCGCATATGTAGTCATTTTTTAATGGCAGGCTTCATAGACCTAACTCAATAAAATGACTTTACGGGAAATTCACTACCGGTCAAAAGAATGCAAGAGGTCTGTCTGAAATAATTTCCCATCTAACCCCTAAAAAAAAATGCTGTTTCCATACCCTCTGTTGTGAATATATCCCTCCCCCCCAAAATTTGGTAATGATAACATGAATGAGCCTAAGGTTTCGCATGACCTGATGAGCCAAATAAGCACTTGTGACCTGTGGCCAACCGCCATCTTTTATATGGATCTGTACATCAACATGGCTGAGCTTTGTTAAACGTGGCTGTAGAATATGTTGACACTATACAGATAAATAGCAATAACTCGTGTTATAGGGCGGCAATGACATATGTTTTGTTTATTAAGCCCTACTGCACTGATTGAACATGTTTATATGTTGACTCCTGCTGAGATTTAAAGGTTAGTTCTACTTTATATTTAGCTTTGTTTTGTTTGACATATATATTATATCTTCCATATGCATGTTTACATAAGATATACACATGTGAGCCGGCAGTCTTGGGAGTTACTGCACCAACAGAACCATTTATCATCATAAAACTGTGACATCCTCACCTAGTTCACTTATTATTTCTACTCTAACATTAATAAAAATGACAGCAGATAACATTTTTTGGGGAAAAAAAAATGAAGCCCTGTTTCTACACACACTTCAGCTAAACTTTCAGGCTGCCAGAAGTGTTGATGAAAAATACATTTATATTAAAAAAAATATTTAATATTGTGCGGAGACCCTTTCTTGGCATGTTCCAAGAAAAAGGATTCACAGTTCTATCTCCTTGCTGGGGTTTTAGTGATGTTTCCCTGAAAATGTGTTTTGTATTACCAGGTAATAGGGGTATGAGCAGTGTGAACAGAGGTGCCTGTATTTGTCACAACTTATAAATAATGCTTTTTAACTAGTGAAAACCAGTTGTAGTTTTACACCTTGAAATGGTGTTTCTATAATTGCTGCCTTAGAGAACATAGGGGTAGATCCAGAGCGAAGTACCTTAGCGTTTTTGCGCTAGCCGCTGATGTAAAAACAGTGTTTTGTATGTACAGCGCATGAACGCGGCAGATGTTATGCCACGTAACTCTGAACGTACGTACCAGCCTCGTATCAACAGCGTAACTACGAACAAAGGGTCGTGCCAACAATACGACACCTGTAATTACTCTTCGGAGGCGGGGTGAGACATTTAAATCATACAGTATGGGAGGGCTTAGGCAGGTACGTATGTGTAACATGTACGAAAGTCAGTACTTACGCAGGGTAAAGTTAAGGTAGGGTTCGGCAAACGTAAAACGGCCAAAGTACGTATGAGCGAGGGTAGTGCCTAGGGGAATGCATAATAAATAAATAAGAAAATAATACAACAAATGCAATACATGTGCAGTTGGTGTATAACCAGCACTTTATTATAGTGGATAGCACTGCCCGGGTTGTATTAATTATTAATTATACATAAAATGGGAGTTTCTCAGATCAATTTATAGGTAAATACAAACAGGTGCATGAAAGGCCCGGGGTAGTCTGCTAGCAACAGAAGCAAAGGAAAGAAAATGTTAGTTAGCTCTTAATTTAAAAACATATATATATGACCCAACGTTGGGACTCTCATTCTTAGAGTTAGGAACACCATATGCAGAAAGGCCTTGACGGCGACTGGTGGCTTATCATATATTTGCAAATATGCATAACAGACACTTTATTTTACAGAGAGAATGGTATACTCTGTATGGCAGTGTTGCTGGGACAATAATTATTAATTAACAGGTTTTAGTTCAGCAAATCTGCTTTACAGAGAATATTTTACATCAGTCACCGCCCCATTGGCGCTACATTTTAAGTTTCCTAACATATACAAGCATAGTAGCGTTAATTTAGTTGGCAGCCAAATAAGCTACCAGCAGGAAACCGAAGCAGCCAGAAGAAACCTACACAGACAGGGGGAGAACATACAAACTCCACACAGATAAGGCCTGGTCTGGGAATCGAACCCATGACCTTAGCACAGTGAGACAAAAGTGCTAATCAGTTAGCCACCATGCTGCTGTAATTATGAGGTCATTGATTAAATTCCTACTAGAGCCCTATCTGTATAATTACATGAATTAAAATTAGCCCCAAACAGACCTTGGTGTCCCCCTTATTACTGATTTTAGAATTCTTTCACATGTGGTAATATTATACCACTCATCACCCACACCTCTAACAGGCCACACCTCCAACATCCTCACACCTCTAACAGGCCACACCTCCAACTTCCTTACACCTCTAACAGGCCACACCTCCAACATCCTCACACCTTTAACAGGCCACACCTCCAAGCAAAATGCCTCACCTTATCGCAGATCAGACATGTATTCTGAAACACTTTAAGCAAAATTGCCTCCCCTTATCGCAGATCAGACATGTATTCTGAAAGCCCCTATGTTGTACTCATACCTCCCCACGTGCCACAGTGGCTCACAGAACCTGGAGTGCAGAAAGAGAGAACCAGTGTTGGAGAATGCATTGGATATTCTCCTCTCCTGATCCTTATCCAGTGCTGTATAACAAAGCATAAGTCAGATCAGGGTTATAGAGCTGGGGGCCACCTGCTGCACATCACTAATCTACATTCTATAAATATGACAACATTAGATTGATTGTGATGGGCAACACCTTCTATATTCAGTCACCAGTGCAATTATAACAAATGTCCCACAATGGGATGTAATGAGAGAAAATGCCATTTAAAAAGTAAACAATTTATTTTATTTTATTTTAATTAGAGTAGGTGGCTGAACAGATTTTCTCTATCATCAAATTTTACATTTCTGTAAAATGCTTCACCAGGAAACAGTCTTCAATTCCCTACTGTGTAATATGTTGCAGGAAAAGACAGAACAGAATAGTAATGAAACACAGATTCCCTATAAAAGTATCTGGAATGTGCTTCTTATAACCCAGAATCTGAGGTTTCACAAATGACATAACTTTGCCATTATTCTTCCTGAAAATACACACAGCATCGAAATAATCATATATAATATGTAAAATATAATACAGTGAGCATAATAAAAATTCACTCATATCAAATATGGCTTAAATTGTAACACAGAGAACATTCTGACTATAAAAAGGTAAGATTTGGTCAGAGGATCAAGTACGTATGTGCATATAAGGGACACAGAACTTTTCATTGTGATTGGCTCTCAAGCTCCCCAATCAGGTTTGCTGACAGAGACTACACAGAAAGCTAGAAGCGAGGTCAAGAAGGCATGTGAACATGTCCACCAATGGTTCTTGTTTAGATAATCGGTCTTAACCTTTTAATCGGTCAGAGGTAATGATTTGATATAATGATATTGGTCAACGAGTATAAGGCCAAGAGAATGATCAGAAGAGTGATAGAGATACTCTGCATCTAGTTGTTGACCATAGATGGTATTATGGATGTATACAGACCTATGGCAATTCATTCCAGTGTAACTTTAATTTAAAGCAATCTGAGATACAGTTTGGTTATTGCGATCTGTTTGTCTCACCTCTCTGTCTGTCTGTCTTTTTCTCTTACCTCCCTGAGATCTTATGGTTCTACTGCACAGGAGGTCATACACATCTGTGTTCTTGCTTTCAGCTGGCATAAGCTACTTTTATCCCAACAGCCAGACTTTAATACTAACCCATTTTCTCTGCCTGTATCCACTGCTTTATTCCTTGTTCCTGCACTTAGGAAGAGCTGCTGGGGGTCATGAGTTCAATGACCAACCAGGGCCCTAGCAATGTGCATTTTTGATGTTCTCCTTGTGGTAGCATAGGCTTCCTCCATACTCAACAAACATGCTGGATTTTAATTGTCTACTGTAATGAAATTTCCGTTGCTTAGAACATTTAAACTGCACACATGATTTGTCAATTTGTCTTAGCTGATCTTCTACAAACTATTGTCTCATTTGTAACCCCCTCTCTCTCCGAAGATTGAAAACAATGGGTTTTCTGTTTTTTTGTTGTTTATTTTTATATTGGACGGCCCTCCTTAAACCGTTGTCAGTCCTCGGTTAGAAACTCTTTATTCCGAAATAGGGACATCCGCAAGTTCCTTTTCGGATGTCCCTATTTCGAATAGTCCCCTCTTTAGAATTTTTTTTTGATGGGTGAGTATGCTGATTGGCATACTCACCCATACTTATTTGGAAATACTGCTACAGCCACCATCAGACCGCAGGGAGAAGTGAGTAACCTCTCCAGGGTGTGGGGTAGGGAGGGTTAGGGTCAGGCTGCAGGGGAGGGAGGGTTAGATCAAAAGCTTGGTGCTCCGTGGATCGATTGCTAAGCCTCATCGAGGCAAACGCAATCGAAATCCCAGCCAGTTCGAAATTGGCTGGGAGAGAACGGCCCTATCGTAATAGGGCCGTTCTAAGCCATAACCCACACCCCCTTAAACTTAGTGTATTCTAAGCATGTGCCTAACTGTACACTATAACCCCAAATTGCCAATATCAGCTGTCGGTATGCCGCTTGTGCCAAAAACTGTACAAAATAGTGCCTGGCCCCATAGCCATTACAAGTATATGTTGTTTGTTAAATATTGATGTGCTAGGCACTTGGAACAGGCATTTGTCTGTGTTACTTTCTACTCTACATTCAAGATTGACCGGATTTAAGTTTACAGAACATAAGGGAGACCCAATGTTGTGTTTAGCTACTCATCAAGATCTTACCCTTATGACCAGATCCAGACTTATAAAAACGGGGTGTTTTTTAATACTGAGAGTGGGATAAACACCTGTATTTCCGCACGTGTGCTCAGCAGACTTCCAGAACAGATCTGGGGCCAGATTTACGAAACTGTGGGTAGTTTCTAGCTGACATTCTCAAGTATCTAATAGTTAAATGAGATCTAGAATCTGATTGGTTGCTATGGGCAGCACCTGCTCTTTTCCAAACCTGCAGCTTAGTAAATCTGGCCCACGCAGCCGTTAGGATCCAGGCTTCAGTGCTGGAAATCGTTACAACAGCGGGATGGGGCGGTATGCATAAGTAGGAAGGAAGATTGCTTTGGAATTCACAGAAAGGGCGTGTTTTCCAGATTCACATTTATGTGGGGAAATATTAAGGTACCATGCGAGAAGAGTGGCATCCCCTCATCCATACAAGTGTCAGGAAACATGCTTCTGAGCTTTGAGCTCAGCAGAAGTGAAGGTTAGGATCCGGTGCTAAACACGATAGGGCAGATCTAGACCTATGGCCGCCGTTGATTTTACTGCGGCCGTATGCGTAAGAACAGCATTTCTGAAGATCTGCGCATGCCCCGGGCAGATGTTGCCTGGTGTAATCGATTTATCAGGGAGGGGGGGGAATTAGGAAGGGAGGGCTGTTTCAGGGGGTTACGATTAGTTTCCCGGTGTAATTACCCACTGATACGCAGGCTGAAGTTAAGGTAGCCTTCAGCCGGCTTAACAGTGGGTAAGTACAATGGTACTAGAAATATCTTAAACTTAACAAGTTAAACTTAACTTAATAAGTTAACACGTTAAATTATAAGTTATACGTAATAAATTAAACTTAACGTATCTTAGCAATGGCATAAATATCCATTTCTTCCCATTGTGGGCATTATTAAAATCTTCTCTTTAAATATTTTTTATGTTTATAGAAATTTATTTAGGAAGTATAAAAAAAAGGCTTTTCAACAGTCACTATGTCACAAAAAAAAGTAGAAAAATGTCACTAATACTTTACTCTTTAATATGGATAATAGCACAAATGAAAGAAAACCGCTGAGGCTCAAGCGGTGGCACTCGTGGATAGACCCTGCACACACTGATAAGCCATAAAGGTTTCCGATGGCCTAAACTGGAGCAGGAGGCATAAATGGTCGGCAGCAGTGTGGGATGTTTACTGTTTGGAATGTCAGTAAAGATTAAATGTATTTAACTTAATGCACTATATACAGAGAGATTTGGGTATCTAGCCATAAAATGTATTGTAAAACAGAGATCTAAATGACAGGACATGATATATCAATCTCTGTTCATTTTTACGTGTTTGGAAACAGTGCACTTCAAAGGAAATGTTCATATTTGCTAGTTTTTATGGCTCACAGCAGTATGACTCCTTACACTGCTTTTATGTTTTTAGTGTCACATAATAGATTAACATTTCTATTTATTTATGCCTGATGCCTATCAGTGAATCTGGAGTACAGTAGCCTATGGGTTCTTCTCAAGACATGTTGTGGGTAGATGGCCTCTTGTTAGAGTCAATAGACCGTGTTCACAATTGAGTAAGGATGTACATATGAAGTCTCAAGAAGATACGCATGGGGGTGGGCTAAGGCATGCGAATCATACAGTAGGGGCTTAGCGATGGTTTCCGTGTGGGATACTTAAGGCAGGGGTCCTGCTCTCAGATACACACTCTGCACGTTGGAGAGTAGAGGGGTGCCGAGGGGACTTTGGAATCTCAAATTCCGCATGATAGCCTCCGCAGCAGAATGAATAAGTGTGAATACGTCCAATAAGAGTAATAAACAGATAAACAGACCGTATGGTTATGCTTTCATGACAAATTTTATTATTTATTAACCGTTTTATTTATTTATTTATTTATAGTGTCTCCATGGGGTGGATCCAGAACTCCGTCCGTCTTCCATAGAACAATAAACAATAGCTACTGCACATCGTCTTTTAGACCGCATATACACAATCTACGTACAATAGCTATTACGCATGTGCAGTAGCTATTGTTTATTGAATTACGTCCGTCTATGGAAGACGGACGGAGTTCTAGATCCAGCTTATATTACTTAGCTCTATACAATTTTAAACAATCGTTATAAAAGAAGACTGGGAAGTAATTTCCATGCACTTGAGATGGAAAGCTTAAGGCAGCTCCTGGATGTCAGAAGCGAGTCGTTACAGAATGAAACGATAGTGTCTGGACAGCGATACACCATGCTAGGGAATACCTCAGAGTCATTTTTAGGATTCCTACACACAAAAATCAGAATTGCCCGAAGGGTGAGATTTACTAAGCTGCGGGAAAGGAAAAGTGAAGATGTTGTCCATAGCAACCAATCAGATTCTAGTTCTCACTTCCCTATAACATACTACAAAATGTCAGCTAGAATCTGATTGGTTGCTATGGGCAACATCTGAACTTTTCCTTTCCCGTAACTCAGTAAATTTGGCCCTAAGTGAGAATTACAGTCAGGTGCATAAATATTGGAACATTGACACAATTCTCATATTTTGGGCTCTATACACCACCACAATGGATTTGAAATGAAACAAGCAAGATGTGCTTTAACTGCAGACTTTCAGCTTTAATTTGAGGGTATTTACATCCAAATCAGGTGAACGGTGTAGGAATTACAACGGTTTCTGTGCCTCCCACTTTTTAAGGGACCAAAAGTAATGGGACAATCGACTCAAAAGCTATTTCATGGACAGGTGTGGGCTATTCCCTCGTTATTTCATCATCAATTAAGCAGGTAAAACGTCTGGAGTTGATTCTATGTGTGACATTTGCATTTGAAATCTGTTGCTTTCGACTCTCAATATGAGATCCAAAGAGCTGACACTATCTGTGAAGCAAGCCACCATTAGGCTGAAAATCAAAAGAAACCCATCAGAGATATAGCAAAAACATTAGGTGTGGCCAAATCAACTGTTTAGAACAGTGTTTCTCAAACTCGGTCCTCAGGACCCCCTAACAGTCCATATTTTCTAGGTTTCCTTAAAGATTCAAAATTGATATAATGAGCAGCACCTGTGGAGCTTTTAAAACGTGACAGTTAGTAATGAACACACCTGTGCTCCAGCAGTGAGACCTGGAAAACATGCACTGTTAGGGGGTCCTGAGGAGCGAGTTTGAGAAACACTGGTTTAGAACATTCTTAAAAAGAAAGAACGCACCGGAGAGCTCAGTAACACCAAAAGACCCGGAAGACCATGGGTCTCACAACAGTTGGCCAAATCAACAACACTCTCCAGGAGGTAGGTGTATATGTGTCAAAGTCAACAATCAAAAGAAAACTTCACAAGAGTGAATATAAAGGGTTCACCGCAAGATGTAAACCATTAGTGAGCCACAAAAACAGGAAAACCAGATTGGAGTTTGACAAACAACATCTAAAAATAGTTCTGGATCAACATCCTATGGACAGATGAGACAAAGATCAACTTGTACCAGAGTGATGGGAAAAGAAGATTATGGAGAAGGAAAGGAACTGCTCATGATCCAAAACATACCACCTCATCAGTGATGCATGGTGGTGGTAGTGTTATGGCGTGGGCATGTATGATGATGTGACTGCTGACAGTCAAATGTTTCAGAACTCATTGGACGGCGCTTCACAATGCAGATGGACAACGACCCGAAGCATACTGCAAAAGCAACCAAAGAGTTTTTTAAGGCTAAAACGTGGAATGTTATGTAATGGCCAAGTCAAGCACCTGACCTGACTTGAATACGATTGAGCATGCATTTCACTTGATGAAGACAAAACTGAAGGGGAAATGTCTCAAGAACAAGCAGGAACTAAAGACATTTGCAGTAGAGGCCTGGCAGAGCATCACCAGGGATGAAACCCAGCGTCTGCTGATGTCTATGCGTTCCAGACTTCAGGCTGTAATTGGCTGCAAAGGATTTGCAACAAAGTATTAAAAAGTGAAAGTTTGATTTAGGATTGTTTAGTTTGTCCCATTACTTTCGGTCCCTTAAAAAGTGGGAGGCACATATAAAAACCGTTGTAATTCCTACACCGTTCACCTGAAGCCGAAAGTCTGCAGTTAAAGCACATCTTGTTTGTTTAATTTCAAATCCATTGTGGTGGTGTATAGAGCCCAAAATATGAGAATTGTGTCGATATCCCAATATTTATGTACCTGACTGTAGGTGCCTCATTTTTGAGTACAGATATAAAGTTACATTTTAAATAAGACGTGCAAATGATTATTCCTGGCTTTGTGGTAAAGGTCGTTTTTTTATAATGAGAAACATATTGGACCAACTCTAGCACAGATGTACATAAAAATAAATAGAATAATTATTTTATGGAAAAAATCTTTACCTTAATTAAGAAGGTGGTCCTAAAGTGCTAGTAGGTAAAATTTTCCACATAGAACAATTTCTGGAATGACTGCATATCCCTCAAAAATAAAAGCAGATTATTTTTAAGTGGGTGAACTGAGAATTCTCTTCGAAATGTGACAGCCGCAAAGCTACTGGAAGAAGCATATAAACATATCAGTAGATCAGGAGTAGGCAACATGTAACACGCCTATCCAGTCCAATCATGCTTTGCCAGGTATCAGCTAAGGATATGCTGTTAAGCATGCTTGGAGTAGTTTCACTACACCTGGGGGTAGATTTACTAAGCTGCGGGAAGGGAAAAGTTTAGATGTTGTCCATAGCAACCAATCAGATTCCAGCTCTCACTTTCCTATTACATACTACAAAATGTCTGCTAGAATCTTATTGGTTGCTATAGGCAACATCTCCATTTTTCACACAATTTAGTAAATCTGGTCCTTGGAGTGTCAAAGAATGCCTATACCAATGCCTATACCATGCCCTCCAACATGACCCATTCCATTAAGAACAAAATAATCTGCTCCTCAGTTTCCAACTGTCAGTTGCTATGGTAACCACCTATGTTGAAAAGACAAATAGTTTTTTTTAAATATCAGTTAAGTAATTTCACCAGGTGAGTGTGACAGTTGGAAGCTCAGGTGTGGAGTACATTGTACCTAATGGAATGGGTCATGTTGGAGGGTCTGCTATTAACTGTAGCAGAAGCTGAATATTTTAGTACTATATAGCATAGCACTGTAATGGCACTTTTTTAAAGTTACAGTTTTAAATGACATTTATTCTATTCTATTATATCAGTAGATATTAATGCTGAGGTGATTATAACCCATCATAAAAAACATAGACCTGCTATTTCTGTTTAATTGTCCTCCAATCCAGGATCTCAGAAAGCAGCACTGTCACTGTCACTTCCCCATGCCTTGTCAGAGGCCCATGGCAAAGGTTATCACCACTGATATCAGGCATTAGCCCTCTCCAGTCCACCCATAACCTTTCCCGCCCCCCGAAAAGTGCAGTAGAGATCTGTCTGTTTTGCCAAGCTAGTAAATGATTTGTGCCCTCTTAATAAATTGGAATACTTTTATTAAAAGTTCATTATCAATATGGTTAATTTGGAAGATGCTACATAACTCTGCAGAGCATGAGACAGGAGTGCAATGAAAAGCTGTAGTCAGGGAGTGTCACAGTTGCATTGGACCAGCGCACAGAGTCTATCTAGGAGTGTGGTCTTCACTAGAGACCCTGATGGTGGGGATAGGCTGGGCCACAGACCCTAGCAGGTCGCGGCCCCTGGCTGCCACTTCCGTCTAACACTAAAGCACCAACACCCAGAGATAGAATAAAGCTGAGAGCAATCAACCCTTAAAACAGGGTTGGCATAAGGGAGGAAGGGCACACAAACTATTAGTAGCAGCTGCTGATAACAGACATGGGCAGGTGCAATAGCCTGCAGGGAATGATTCCTGCAGAGGCACTGTAACAGAACAGCGAGGGCCAGTTGTAAAGAAGGTTAGAACTTACATGTCACCATGATTAGCATGGCGCCATGTAACAGGGAGCAGGCCAGTCATCCTGGGTTTCTAAACTGCTCAAAGCTCATGGTATAAATTACTTCTTATTTAACTTTGTTAACATTGTCCTACCACTATTAGAGACTAAAAAGAAATATACCTCTAATGTTCCCATCACCAGAGCTGGCAAAGTTCTCCTTTCATCTAGCCTTGAATAAACAAGTCCTCTGTTCCAAGGCAGGAACATAAGAACACCATAAATTGATTGAAAATTCACTGCCGTCCGCTTGGAAAATACACAAACAATACATGCACATAGAGAACTTTGCTTGAAATATTTCCTTTTGTTCTGTTCCACAACTTGAAGCTATCTCTTCATTGTGATATATACGGAGGAGAGGCGGGAGGCGAGCGGGCACCAGGGGAGGGGGGCCGTGTTGGTGTAGAGAGAAACAATTTACTGTGCTTTACAAAGTCTCTCTTTTTGAACTAGACCGACTACCCCAGAAGGCTACCTTATTGAGACCTTTTGTGAGTGATATTACGTACGTCACCATTTAATCTTCAGTGGTTAAACAAGAGTCCATTCATCTATCAACTGAAGCACAGGATAAAGACTTTGCCTGATCATTCATACAAGTCGGTTGGCATCGGTATTTCAGAAAAGCCTCTTTTGACAGCTCAGCAGCTGCAAGGACTGCCGGCCAAGTTCTTCATCCCACAAAAATTAGAGCTAAAAATGTATACTTCACTAGATTTCAGCACATCTTTAGATGCAATAAGTGCCCCATTGTAACCGCTTTATCCAGAAAAATGGAGATTAGTATTGTAGCTATTTGTCGGGTAATGGAGCCTGCTCAATGTTTTGCTATGCATATATTGTTGACAGTGGAGATTATTTGCAAAGTGCATAATGGACAAGGTGCGGCATAAATCTCTGCTGTGAACTATATGATTTATACAGGTGCCTCTATATCTACACCAACGTGGAAATACTAAACACAGAGACTGAGGGCAGGGGGTTGACAGTGCAAAGATTTGACTTTCCGTATACCAGTGAGAGCTAGAAGGTAAAATGGTGCCCCCTACCTTCAATTAGTAGCCAGTTTAACCTTAAAAATTATTTTACTGGTGCCCCACTTCGGCTTTGCACCCTGGGCAACTGCCCCTATTGCACACTCCTAGTTTACGGCCCTGCTTCATATGGCAATTAAAACTGGATGGAGAAGGGATTAATGAAGGAAATGCATTGCTGTATAAACATGTGACCATTTACACTACAAAGAAAAGACTTTGACATAAGCCAAGGACTGGCATGTGGATGTTGACATCACTGACCAAGGGCCTGATCCTGAACTACGCCCGCTGTCGCTTGGACGGCGGGCGTAAGATCGTCTTTTCAGCCGATCTGCGCATGCGACACACAAAATCACACTCTCTCTCACACACACACACACACACAATCTCTCTCACACACAAATCACACACACAAAATCACACTCTCACATACACACACACACTCTCTCACACACACAAATCACACACACACAAAATCACACACTCTCTCTCTCACACACACAAACACAATCACACTCTCACACACACAATCTCTCTCACAGAAATCACACACACAAAATCACACTCTCTCTCTCTCACACACACACACACACACACACACACACAGACACAATCTCTCTCACACACAAATCACACACACAAAAAATCACACTCTCTCTCACACACACACACACACAATCTCTCTCAGACACAAATCACACACACAAAATCACACTCTCACATACACACACACTCTCTCTTACACACAAATCACACACACACAAAATCACACTCTCTCTCTCTCTCACACACACACACACACACACACACACAAACAAACACAATCACACTCTCTCTCTCTCACACACACACAAACACACACAAAATCACACTCTCGAACATACACAAATCACACACACTCTCTCTCTCTCACACACACACGTCTCTACCTGGTCTGCCCCTTATTACCCTGAGGAGGGAGAGGGGTGTAAGGGGTTGGGTGACAATTGTCGCTCTCCTCTCACAGCTGGGATTATAATAAGCATGTTTGTGGAGATATAAAACACCCCAAATTCACCAAATGTCACCCCAGGTCACATGATTATACCAAACAGCAATGTATCCGGGTCACATGATTATACCAAACAGCAATGTATCCAGGTCACATGATTATACCAAACAGCACTGTATCCGGGTCACATGATTATACCAAACAGCAACGTATCCAGGTCACATGATTAGCGCTCACACAGTAATGTCCCCAGGTCACATGATAATATCATAAAGTAATGTACCCAGGTCACATGATTATATCATAAAGTAATGTCCCCAGGTCACATGATTATATCATAAAGTAATGTACCCAGGTCATATGATTATAAAAACCAGCAATGTATCCAGGTCACATGCTTATAAAAAACCAGCAATGTATCCGGGTCACATGATTATAAAAAACCAGCAATGTATCCAGGTATGGATGGTGGCCGGGTCATATATTACACTAAAACAGATCAAAGCAGAAGAAAGAGGCGAGAATTCTGGCACCTGAGTTTTCCTTCTTGCGGCAGCTCATGATAGGGATCGTCACACAGCAGGCGTCCCTCCGCGTCCAGCAGGTAGATAAAGGCATTGTCCTGGAACACACAGACATAGGTCATATCACATGCTATCTTCTACATCATATCTCACGTTATGTCTGATTAGTACATCAGTGGGGAGCGCACGCAACTTCTGCGATGCCGGCCGTACTGACCTCGGGCAGCCGCAAGGCGCCCGTAGGTCAGGATCCAGCCCTTTGTCACCTACTCTTAAAAGGCAAATTCAAAAGCACGTCTCTAATACTACATGGTATTTACTGAGACTTCATGAAAACGACCCCCATCCAATTGGAGGAAGCATAGTAACTGCCTCTTTGGAACGCTTGTATTGTGGGTTTATGGGTTAGGATGTTTGTTAGCCTGTAGCGTGTTGTATTAATACGTGCAATTGAAAATCTCTCATGTGAAATGCCTTTTCCCCAGTTGGTATTGTTCACTGTTAGTTAATATCTTTTTATAATATAAATAAGATGCTTATGAAACAACAATTATTTGCTGCTCTAGATTCACTTATTGTATTAGTACTGTGATACACTCATGTATATTATATATATATTATATCTATGCACATGGATCCTTCAATGTTCTGTCTGATGGAAGGTAACTTGTATGACATATTGAGGTAGATCCAGAACTCCGCCTGCAATCCGTTTCCTCGCGTAGCGTATTTTCGTGTGCGTACTTTCTATACACTCCCCTAGGCACACCCCTTGAATGTACGTATTTTGTCAAGATACGCTTTACAAACCCTACCTTAACTTTTGCCAACATAACCGCAGTGATCCGCACACGTACGTATGGGCAACACGTATTTACGCAGCTAAGCACGCCCATACTGTACACTTTAAATACAAAACCCTGCCTACATAGCGTATTTAGACTCACGTAAAATTGGCACGCCCACACGTAAGTATATACGTGACACATACGTGAATGGTCCATACGTTCACATGTATGCTAGCGTATTTTCTATGGTGCGTATGCGCAGTACTTAAACGCAATTTTACGTCTCCGCCACGCGTAAATTCGCTCACAAGCGTTGTTCTGGATCTGGCCCATTATCATCATACTGTCAATTCATATGGGACAGAAATCACAGCACCGCAGTATTTTACTTACGTGCTAAGTTTTCCGTTTTCAGCCGCTACGCATGCGTGGTAACTATTTTACATTATCTACGTAGCGCTTCGTTATGTAGATTGTGTACATGCGGTCTGTAGACGAAGCGCTACGTAGATAGCGTAAAATAGTTACCACACATGCGTGGCAGCTGAAAACGGAAAACTAAGCACATAAGTAAGATACTGCGTTACTGCGGTGCTGTGAATCCAGTCCACGATGTCTTGTATGTTCAATAAAAATATTTCTGAAATAAATAAAAACTTTAAGAACTCCAGTGACTGAACCTGAAACTTGTAAAACCGGTAAATGTGCGATCCTGCGCTGCTGGAAGAGTCGCTCTCTGAGCTGCAATGATGACACGGATAAAATCCCAGCCAGCGATGCGGGAGAGCGTCTCCACGTGAACGTCTATTCCCAGCTGCCATATTACCAACAACAAACTTTCAGGGAAACTTCGAAACGCAGCAGAAGCCGCCAGATCCTCCATTCCTGACACAGCTAAACCCAATTTCACGCTCAATAAACCTCTATTAGAGATGCAATGTCACCGGGAACAGCACCTGCTGCATACAACACAGGACAATAGCATCCACAGCAGAAGGGCCACAATCCAAACACATCTCTTCCATACACATCACAAGGACGCTTCCTGCTCCCATTACATGGATGTCCTGTTTCCATTGGGTGGACTCTCTGGCCTCTTATGTGTATATTGCCCTATCTGATCTTCTACAGGGGCTCATCGCAGTATTAGATGTCATTAGGTGGTCAGTGACTGCAGGATTATTCTGCATGACAAAAGTGGCCTCCAAAAGTATACACAGTGCGAATTCCTATTGGTGCATACACACACACACACACACACACACACACAACACACTACTCCCCTTCCACATGTAGCCCACCCTGATCATGGGCTGTGTGTGCATCAGGGTTAATTGATTACCAGAAGAGAAAGTAGGGACATAGCAAAGGAAAGAGCGGAGGAGAGAGCAGGGATAGAGCGGAGGAGAGAGCAGGGATAGAGTGGAGGAGAGAGCAGGCCCAGAG